>BDMV01000002.1:33142660-33412432 GCA_008326285.1 Oryza officinalis | reverse complement strand
CACTACTACAGAAAGGGGCTTTCTGGACGAGGCCCCCAACCGTTTCCAGGCGGGCCATAAGTGGCCGCGCCTGGAAAAACCGGTCCCGAGGGGGCCGGCTGTTGAACCGCACGCGATAATAAGTTATCCCGTGCGGTCGGCTTAAGCCGACCGCACGGGATAACTCACTATCGCGTGCGGCTTCCTTAAGCCGACCGCACGAGATAAGATTATCCCGTGCGGTCCGCTTAAGAACCCGCACGGGATAATGCTTATCCCGTGCGGTCCTCTTAAGAACCCGCACGGGATAATGATTATCCCGTGCGGTTCGTTAGGTGAACCGCACGCGATTATGCACTATAAAACAGCTCCCACCCCCCGACAGTGCCATTTGAACTTGGTGTTTCTCTCTCCAAAAAAATGCAATTATAGGGGGGAAGGTTTTCAACTTGTATTCTTCAATTGGAATCAATACAAAAGGTACCATGTTTGATCTTCTCTTCCATTTGCTTCCACTTTTAAAGGTTTTTATTGGTTTAATGTGAAGATATTTGAATTTATTTTAACTCGGTTTCTCTCTTCAAAAATAGGCATTTTCTTTTGGTAGAGTTAAAATCTTCGATTGAAATCAATATAAAAGGTAATGTGTTCGATCATCTCCTTCATTTGCTTCCGTTTTTGTAAAATTTCATTGGTTGAATGCGAAGATATGTAAATTTGTGCGAATTGGTATTTTGTGCTATATATGTATGTAATTTGTAGGTCAAATATTTTATTTTTTTGATTGAACCATTTTTTGGTAGCTAATATTGTCTCCGTATTATTATTTGTTGTGAATGAGGTTTTAGTTAAAAAGTATGAATTAAGTTTAATTTGTTTATTTAGAAAACACCGGCAATATAATATTAATTAATGCTGTGAATTTTTTAGATGGATCGGACATGGATGTATGAGACACGGAGAACTCATCCGGGTTGGGCCGACCGCACGCGAAAATGGTCTTTTCCCAGACCTTTTCGCGCGTGCGGGCAGGCCTTCCGCACGGAAAGGTGCCTTTCGGCCCGCACGGAAAGGCTGTTTCTGTAGTAGTGTTAGCTTGTCTTTGTGATTTGTTGCTTAGGCTCTATTTATGGCCGGGGATAAGTCCATTTGACCCTAAGTATTCGTTTGGTCTAAAACTCACACCTGAACTCTAATTAAGACTGGGTATTTGACCCCTCCAATTTTCAAATACCTAGTTATGAAGTTCAAGGGTGAATTTTAGATAAAATGAAGAGTTAGTGGGTCAAATGGACTTAATATGTGGTTTTTTTTCTTTAAGTTGCACGTATGGAAGTTGAATCTCATAGTCGTTTTTTTATGGATCAAATTGTGGTTAGATAAACATGTTTTCCAAGTCTCTCTCAATTGTTAAATATATTCATCATAATAGTATTATTGTCATTGTCAACGTATATTAGAACGCAAACCGTTTAATTTGGCAAACGACGAAACATGTTAAAAACATTTGCACCAAACAAAATTATCATAACTTATGCAATAGAAAACCAGCCTGAAATATCCTTATATATGCAATAGCTAGGTCTGGCTAATTTTGGTGGAGGGAAAAGAACTATGGCTTCCAATTGTGATGGGACTTTCTTCCAGAACATGCAATCAAACAAGCATGTGACAATTAATTGATTGATTTGTGCGTGACGACGAGTACGTCGACGATGTACAGCGTACGTACGTGCGTGCCTACGTTTCAGACAAAAACGTGATAGTGTGCGCATGTTCGATCGTCAACCCATCTTAATCCCCAGTAATTAATAACACATGACCCAAACGAAGTTAAGCACAAATTAAGCCTTGTGGTAAACTGTCATTTTCATGCTGGACCAAAATCTCCATGCATGACATTTATTATCTCCAAACGTTAGGCAAAAACCATCGCTTGATCTACTCCAAAACATGGTCAATTGAGAGTTGCAACTTCTATCAATCGATCGTGGGGTCGACAGTAGGCTGACTTGCTACTGCAATCATGTGTGTCATCCGTGCTAAAAAAAGTCCGTCCTACGCTCCTGTACACATGTCATACTTTGATTTTTTTAAATACGTTTGATCATTTATCTTATTTAAAAAGTTTTTTAATTATTATTTATTTTTTATGATTTGATTTATCAATAAAGGTTTTTTAAACATAATTTACAATTTTTTTTATGTTTGCATAAAATTTTAAATAAAATAAATAGTCAAACATATGTTAAAAAAATCAACGGAATCATGTATTAATTAAGAACAGATATGTGTATCGTTGGTGCTATTGGGTTACATACGTGCTCCCCAAACTCCTGCACTTGTCATTGTTAGCTTTATTGAGTTATTTGTACAAGCTAGTTTAGTCAAAAGCACTACTACAGAAACGGTTATTCCGTGCGGGCCGAAAGACATCTTTCCGTGCGAAAGACCTGCCCGCACGCGCGAGAAGGTCTGTAAAAAAAGACCATTTTCGCGTGCGGGCGGCCCAACCGCACGGGTAAATCGATTATCCCGTGCGGTTGGCTTAAGCGGCCCGCACGGAAAGATCCATTATCTCGTGCGGGCCGCTTAAGCCGACCGCACGGGATAATCGATTTACCCGTGCGGTCGCGTTAAGTCGACCGCACGGAAAAAAAATTCAAAAAAAAATAAAAACCATAGCTATCCCGGCGGCGGCGCGGATCCGGCCGTCGTATATACTTCCCAAATAACACAAAATTAATTTCACATCACAAATAACACAAAATTAATTTCACATATATACTTCCCAACTAATTTTTTTGTACAATTAAATTTACAAATAAATTGTGGTCGTCGTCGTCGTCGTCGTCGTCGTCGTCGGTGGCGGTAGGTGGCAGTCGGTGGAGGCGGCGGCGGCGGCCGTGGAGGAGGCGGTGGTGGTGGAGGTGGCAGTCGGTGGAGACGGCCGTCGATGGAGGCGGATGCGCCGGCACACCCGACGGCGGCGGCGGTGGTGGCGGTGGTGGAGACGACGGTGGAGGCCGGCGGCGGAAGAGGCCGGCGGCGGGGAGGCGGCAGTGGAGACCGGAGGCGGCGGAGGAGACCGGCGGCGGGGAGGCGGAGGCGGAGGCAACCGGCGGAGGAGGAGAGCCCTTGACGGTAGAGACGGGATCTGAATTTCGTCGGGTGTTAGAAAATTTCGGAGCCCGCGCGCACCTATATAGGCGGTGATGATCATCGCGTGCGGGCAGCTTAACAGCCCGCACGGAAAGATTATTTTTCTCTCTGGATTTCTCTCTCTAGTGTAGAGGAGAGAGAAAACAACTTTTTTATTTTTATTTTATTTTTCTAATATTTTTTCACACATAGGAGTACGCAGGAACCAACCACAGAAAATGTAAGCTCAAACGGACGAAATATGTGGTCCGTAGAATTTTTCAAAATTCTATCGAAAAGGGTCCCGAAGCTTCTCACCTCAAAAACACAATCTTGCAAGCGGAATTTCGAGATTTTGATTTCGCCAAACCCAGCAAAGCTGGGGAGCAACGGATGTAACTTTTTCTGTAGATGTCTGTCAATATATTATATGTCTGATTTCGAATCCGTATGAAAAAGATATGGTTGTTTTATCGAAGGACACTCGAGTTATAATTGTTTGACGACAGACTCAAAGATAAGCTTAGTAAATTGTTAAAACTAATTGGTGTAAGATAAAATCATGGAAAAATTCATGTGGATGCTACTCAATAGGTTAGACTCACTTGAATTTTGGCATGATTTTATCTTTACATCTAGATCCCCAATTAAATTGGTCAAAACCCTAAACCCTAAACCCTAATCGGCAAAACTCGTACCTCATCCAAAAATGCATTAAATTATATGAAAGTGTATAAGGAACATAATTTATTAAAATACTATCTTATTTATAATGAATTAATATAATTTTTCCATAATTTATTTTATTAGTTTTGACCCCCTAAATATTCAATCTAATTTCGGATAGGCCGATTTTCTTTATTTTGCTGAGAATAAAATATAAGGAATTTTTGTGTGAAACCAAGGAAAATGGAAACTAGGTGTTTTTATATATCTCCACAAAAATCCACTTTATTTTATCTAGCCCACAAAATAAATTATAGTATTATAAAGAAGAGGAGAATGAAAATAAGTAGGAAAAATCCTGAAAATGTCACATTGTCCAACAGTAGCGGGCCCTTTCCGTGCGGGCGCCTTAAGTGGACCGCACGGGAAAATTCATATTTCCGTGCGGTCTCTTAAGTGGGCCGCATGGAATAGTGCGGTATTATCCCGTGCGGTCCACTTAAGGGACCGCACGGAAATATGGATTTTCCCGTGCGGTCGCTTAAGTGGACCGCACGGGATAATGCCGCATCGGTTTTTCCAGGCGCGGCCACTTATGGCCCGTCTGGAATCTATCGGAGGCCTCGTCCAGGAAAATCGTTTTTGTAGTAGTGAAGATTATGATTGGTGGGGAAGAATGAGTCAAATTGAACTCAAATCTTGTATTGATCATGATAGGGAAGGATGGACAGCTCATTTATGTCTCAACACTTTCCCTCGTGAGCTAGCTAGTTTAACCTAAAATCTTAGTCGTATGTAGCGGTTAGTTTAACACAAGCTAATGAGCAGGTGTGAATAATTCACTTGTATAGTAGGGGTGGATAAAAAGTTCGGGTGCATGAGCTTGGCTTGGGTTTGGTCTGGACTCGCCTGAAAGGTATTTTGAGACAAAGATAGTAAGATAGTAGGACCTAACCACCTTAGGAAGCTTATTAGGAAATTCAGATGTGAATTTGAATTGGACACCTCCCTTCTTTATCGTGTACACACTTTCTAAACCATTAATCAGTGTGTGTTTTAAATACTTTTCATATGAAAGTTTTTTTTAAAAATTAAATAAAACTATTTTTAAATTTATAATAATTAATACTTAATTAATTATATGGTAATGCCTCGTCTAGTTTTGGATAAAAAAACCCAGCAAAACAGCATATTGTAATGCATCCTTAGAATTCACTGGCGCACATTGCAAAAGGGCAGTCAGCTGTACTAGTTAGTTTCGCTCGGGCTTTGAACTGAAATAGCTTACCAGTTTTCAAGACTCTGAGCCGAATTCGTTCAAACCACGCGTTTTGAATGGAGCAAATAAGATCATTATGCCAGTAAGGCCTGATAAGTCGTGCCGGGGTTCGTACGTGCTAGAACACTGATGCAAGTGGAAGAGATCGAGTGACGTAGTGTTGCCAACCCTACCGAGAAAATTTCAACGACAGAATCGATCAACCACTGGATCACTATTATGAATATGTTTTTGAAACAATATTAATTTACAAAAGTAAATTTTTAATGTAAATGCACTAACACATCGATCGAGATACCGATAGCCATCTATAGCTTAAAATATTTGACTGTACGTGACCTGCCCCAAATCAGCACATGTCACAAACCATACGAGAATTAAAATACTTCAAACCAGCTGGGATTAGCGGCTCAAATTGGCTTTTGCCCTGGCGTGGCCCTCGCTGGGTGCCGACACGTCATCCGGCCCTGGATTGCAGCTGGGTTTCGAGGCATGTCGTTGCTTGGTTCATACGCCGTTCGATTGTCATCGTGTGACCCTGGCAATGATCAATATGGGCAGTACAATGGACCAACGGCAGACAAACTCAGCAAAGCCCACCATAGAAGGCACGGCGCACGGTGGACGAAAGAGCACGCCCGCAGGCAACGAGAAACACAAGCAGCTAATAAAGCTAATAAGGCTGAATTCGTTTCCTGATGTTCCCAACTCCGCTTTATCGTTTTTCATGCGTACTTTTTCAAACTGCTAAACGGTATTTTTTTTAAAAAATTTTTTATAGAAAAATTGCTTTAAAAAATCATATTAATCTATTTTTTAAAAAATAGTTAATACTTAATTAATCATATGTTAATAAGTCGCTCCGTTATACGTGAACGAGAGATTAGTTTCCATCTGTCACTGCCGAACACAGCCTAACTCAGCATCTCAGCGAAAGTTGTTGCTTTGTTTTTGGATGGGCATGGTGTATGGCTCGCGCTCGCTGTTGCCATGTACAACTAGCCAGTGTTCACTACCACAGAAATGTTTATTGGTGCCGGTTCCAAAGGCCCTATAGGTGCTGGTTTTGGTCCTGGCACCAATTGGTCGGCACCTATGCCTCTCGGGCATAAGTGCCGGATCTAGAACCGGCACCTATTGTTTTGAACGAATCAAAAAAAAGAAGAAAAAAATCCCGAATTCTCATCGCCAGCCGGCCGCCACCTCGCCCGGTTCGCCGCCACCAGGTCCGTCTCTGCGCCGGCCATCTCCACCGCCGCCGCCGCCACCAGGTCTGCCCGCTTTCTCCGGCGCAGAGCCTCCTCCGCAGCCTCCGCCGTTGGACTCCCCAGATCTGGAGAGAGACGGCCAGGAGAGAGAGGGGGCTGGCCGGCGAGGCTCCTCCTCCGCCTTGGCCGCCGCCGCCGCCACCAGGTTCGCCTCAGCGCCTCAGCGAGCAACGGAGACGGTAGCGCCACGTCGCGCCGTGCTCCTCCTCACCGTCCAGGGCCGTCGAGAGAGAGAGAGAGGGGGCTGGCTCCGCCGCCTCCACACCACCGTCGTCGTCGCCGCCACCTCGCCCAGCTCCACGCCCAGACGGGCCGGCTGCTGCGTCCTCCGTCGGCCACCGTCGCCGCTCCTCCGTCATCCGTCGGCGCTCCAACAGAGAGGCAAAGGGAGAGGAGGGGCGAGAGAGAGATGAGGAGGAGCGATAAGAATGGATGCGCTAGCTGTGGATATGAATGGATGCGGGATCGGATAAGGAACCGACGCGGCACTGTGCGACCGGCCCGGTTTTTTTAATAGGTGTCGGTTTTTTAATAGAACCGGCACGTATAATATAAATATAGGTGTCGGTTCTATTAAAAAACCGACACCTATAGTATTGGTACCGGTTTTTCTTTAGAATCGATACCTATATTGCTTAAAGGTACCGGTTTTATATTTTTTTATCGTGAGGAGATAAAAAAAGGCTCATAGGTGCCGATTTTAAATGAACCGGCACCTATAAGGTCGATCCCTATGAGGGTTTTTGTAGTAGTGGTTTGATGCACACAGTCGTAGGATATGTTCATGCTGTTCCCTTGTCCTTGTGTGACAGAATTTTTTTTGTTTAAGGGTGGATGGGTGGATGTTGTCCATGACTGTGGCTGTCTATCGTTTGTGGGCCTGTTAGCTGGCACTGGCCCACTCAGTGTATATGTTATCGGTGCTTCGAAGACCATGCCTGTAGTGGGAGCACTGTGCGTCCACTCCACTTACTGCAAGAGTACGCTATTGGCTGGATTACTCCTCGCCTCCTTGGTCATATCTCCATCTCTGTATTGTGGGCCCAAACTGTGTTCTACCCGGTTAGTCCATTGGTGTTGGTGTAGGGATGGTAGATGTTATACGTTATCGATGTTTATTCGGTGCTACAGTTTAGTACGACACAACAGTTTGGCTGATTGGTGGGTCAGTCTGTCATTGGATGCGCAGGTGGCTCTTGCTTATTGGTGGGTGTATATTTACAGGGTACGAAATAATTTTTTCCCCTTACTCCACGGCACTAGAAAATTATTGTTTGCTTTTCCTTTTTCCTTCCCTTTCGCTTTTCCAGTCTCGTCGGTTTCTTCGCATTTGCTGTTCTCCGTTTATTTCCTACCAAAGCTTTATCCATTTTGCCTCTACTCAATCATCCATCCATCATGGCAAGGTAAGAGTTGGTTAGATGTGCATTCTTTTCATTGCTGTATGTATGCATCACCAAAAGGTTTGCTAAATTCCATCTCAAAAAAACTGATCTTGGGAATCCTAGATGAAATTTAATGTGTGAAATTAGTTATTCCTCCAAAAGATTAGGTAAATTAAATCCCTAAAACCAAATAGTGGGTCCGATGTAAAACTACCAATAGAAATCAGTTTATTTATCCTTTGTTGACGTGTAGAGGTCCATGAGACGATGGGAGACCCAACACTCTCTGAACAAGAAAAAAACTGATACAATAGCAAAAGAAGTAGTAATCCTTCGATGTATGTCCAACGCATGGCAGGTTCCAAGCTAGCATAACCACACAAACAAGTCACCCCCTTCTCACCCAGCTAGATCCTCTCTTCATCCTCTCACTCTCACCAGATAAACAAAGAAAGAAAAGGTCTTAGAACATAGAGGGATCAAGGAGGCAGGACCACAGGAGGCCTGGTCACTCGAGGTGTCTAGCCTGGAGTGCTTGCCGCTGGGATCGACGCGACGAAGGGGACATGTTTGCTGGCGGCGGCGTCGATTTGATGGTGACAACACTATGTGGCGGGTCTGGACGAGTAGCGAGGAGGAAGAAGCCGCGTTCCCTGGTCGACGGCGAGGAGGGGGTCATCCCCTCAGCGGCGAAGTGAAGGCCCGCGGACTAAGGCAGTAGCAGCCCAGGCGGCGGCGAAAATCAAGAGACGATGCGGAGGAGGCTAGCGTGAGGTCAGGGAAAAAGACGGTGTCCAGATCGGCGTAAGCCCAGTGGACGTGGAAGAGAGGGCCGATGCGATGAGGCCCCTTGCTAGCAGTGGAGACCTGGACGGATGGTGGTTGAGCCGACCAGATCGAGACAGCAGCGCTGGTTGGAGATGGCTCGGCGCAGCCGCGCAAGCGGAGCTCGAAGAGGATGACTTTTCGCTCCTTGCATGAGAATAAGCCGAGAAGACACTAGAGCGCGGGATTGGGAATGGGAGAGGAGCTCTCGCTCGGCCTCAAATGTTGAGAGCGAATATTACGGGGATAGGAACTCCAAAAGTTTAGCAGCCAAGTAGGAAGTCTATTGGAGCAGTTTTTTTTATGTAAAATCCTCAAAAATCAAGATTCGTTGCTGCATTTTCTTTCGATGGTGTTCAATCTTGATTGCTTATTGATTTGTTTTCATCTTTTCTGTTTTGTTAGGGGAGAAGATCTGCATGGGTTGCATTGGAGCTTCAAAGGTTCCTAATTACTTTTAGTTAGACGTGCAAGAGCTGCTGGGAATATTTGGTAGGTAATTTCGGTTAATCCTTCTGTTTAATCTATTATTTCTTCGAGGAGTTCTTCTTCTGTTATGCGTTAGATTTCAACTTGTTAGTGCCTAACCATGATGTTTGTACCATGCAGCTCTGGTTGTTTATTCGGTCAAGACATCGTTGGTTCTCTTTCCTTGCTGGGAAGCTTGCTGTTTCGGTTTATTGTTTACATTAGGAGTTGATATTGGTCTGGTTTCCCCTGCTTTTTTCCCTTCCTGTTGATTCGGTCTGCCTTTGTGCTAAAGGTATTTTCTTCTTCTTTATTGTTCTGCATTCCTATTTTTCTCTTGTAATTTAATTCTTCGCATGATATTATATGGTATATCTGTGCCCCTGTAAGTTTATTTGTGTGCAACGGCAATTCCTTCCTCGCTTTGTCATTTTTTTATATAATTAGTTGGTTCTGTATGCATATAGTGAAAGTGATTCCTTCTTCCCCCTATAGGTTTGGGTATTAGTAGCAAAAAAAGAGACATTACAACTTACAATGGTCACATTTATTATGATGGCCAATTTGTGCTTTTTACTAGCTGTTACGTCGATGGGTGTGCATTGCTTTCTTCTCGACTCCATCTTGTGATGATAGTCTGTCTCCTTCTTATATAGACATATTTCTTACTTCTCCTCAATCTTTCGTCGTTAGATATATGGTCGAAGCTTCTGTTTCCATGGCCATCTTTCTTTCTTTGTAGTTAGCCATAGATGTCTCTCATGTTTCCCTGCTGAATGTTGCTATGCAACAGCTCATGCTTCCGACCCCTTCTTTTCTTTGGAAATTTGGTTATGATGATAGGTTGCTTGCAGCCATCGAGCTACTTGTTCCATCCATTGTTGTCCCAGTTGAGTTGCAACCAATATTTTTTTGGATAGAACGGCCGATCTCATTGAAAGTGCGCACGAGCCTGTAGCTATCGAGCCTGTAGCTACCAACTAAATGGTTTTGTAGTGCACGATTATAATTTTCAATCAATGGTAGTGCACAGAAAGTTAGGATGAATTGCTATTCAAGCTGCCTTTAGGGTGTATTCGACGGTTTGAATCATGTCGTTCATACAGAGCATCACTTTCTAACGATATTGCTTGCACATGTTGTTCAGTATGGTTTAGTTATTTTATTGAGGATAGTAAGCTTGGGTTCATATCGCCGTAGTTCTTTTGTTGTTCCTATGTGTGCATACATTCTAAATTCATATAGGCCCTTTCTGCAATACAGCAGCTATGCTACTTAATATCAGGAACATCTATAATGTAATATGGAACAACAAATCATGTGTTGTTTTATTTATTGATTTAAGTTGGGACCTTTATTTCTTGCCCTTAGTTCCTTCGATCTCCATGCACGAAATGTTTTCACAGATGAACGAGGAAAGTATCGATAGAGTACACAGAGTTTGTGCTAGCCGGCAAAGGCGAGTTGCAAATATTCTTTCCCAACAACCTGCGATGCATATAGAACATGCTATAATCATACCAAATCAAGCAAGTGAACAAATTGACCGTAAGAGATCATGTTTACTCATGGATTTTACACCTGAATTCACTAAATTAAATAGACAAAGGCGTTGCTTCCTGCATTCAAAAATACGTCCATCGTCTGCTGAAGGCCGTAGACATGGTACGCTATTTCAATTTTCTTAAATGTGGACCGTGTTATTCATGGTATCTAGGTTCATCATTTTCCTCTATATTTGTTTGCTACAGCTATCAACACTCAAAGAAACGGTAGTTCATCATGGGCAGATAAAGAATACATTCAATCACTAAAGGGTTTACACACTATACTAAATACAAACCATACTATTTTTGTTTCAAAATAAGTTTATGACATTCTTCAATGCACATGTTATAGTATCGTACCCAGGTAGATCATACTATGGTCCTCCAACATATGAATGCCCATATTGTGGTGCCATGTTTTGGTACCAAGAAAGAGTCAAAAGCACTTCTACTATTACGAAAAGAAAAATAGTTTACAATCTATGTTGCAAAGGTGGTCAAATACAACTACCTAAGTTACGTCCTCCTCCTGAACCACTTGTGACACTATTAAACTTTACTGATGATGCACGATCAAAAAGATTTTTGAGACAAATACGATCATATAACTCAATGTTTGTTTTCACTTCAATGGGTGCTATTGTTGACAAATCGATTAATACTGGGAATGCACCTTATGTTTTCAAGATCAATGGAGTTGTGCACCATCGAATTGGTACTCTTGTGCCATCTCGTAGTTCACCTCCAAAATTCGCTCAATTATATATCTATGATGCAGAAAATGAATTACAAAATAGGCTAAATATATTTGAAAATGATGGTGATATTGTAGACAAACCAGATCCTGAAATACTTGTTGCCCTGTCATCGATATTTAATGCTGAGAATGCCCTTGTCCAAAACTTTAGATATGCCAAAGAACGTCTTTCTGAACATGGTGATCAGCAAATAACTCTTCGCTTTTTAGGCTGCAACACAAAAGATGATGTTCAGTATAACCTACCAACAAGTGGTGAAATAGCCGGAATAATAGTAGGTGAATTTTCTGCAAAAGAATACAAATTTGATGTGCTTGTGTATGATAAAAACCATGGACTACACCAGATTTCTCCATTGCACCCATCTTATATGGCCTTGCAGTACCCTTAGTTATTTCCATATGGTGAACGCGGATTTCATCTAGGCATTAAATATAACAATTATGCTGGAGTTGGGAGAAAATACGTCACAATGCCAGAATATTATAGATACATGATGCACTATAGACTAAATGAACCAAATCCTTTGACATGTTATGGTCGATTAAGTGATCAAATTGATGTTGATATATTTTCTACAATTGAAGCTAATAGACTACAGTTTTTCATTGACCATCAAAAATAGTTACGTGGTGAGTCTGTAGATGGGATCGTAGATGCGATTGATAAAGGTGTCACTGATGGTGATTCAGTTGGAAAGCATGTCATACTTCCTGCCAGTTTCACTGGAGGGAGAAGGTATATGGTAACGAACTATCAAGATGCAATGGCAATATGTCGTGTTTATGGATCACCTGACCTCTTTGTGACATATACATGTAATTCAAAATGGCAAGAAATTGTTGAAGTGATTCGATTTGAACCTGGTCAACAACCATCTGATAGAGCCGATATCATTGTTCGTGCATTTAATATGAAGGTTAATGAATTCATAAATGATATTAGAGAGGGCAGAACGTTTGGTAAAGTTCTTGCAGGTATTCTTATACCCTCTTGGTCTATAGAATATATTGAATTAAAGATAGCACACTCATAGCATTCTCTCTTAAATCATTATAGTGCTCTACACTGTTGAGTTTCAGAAACGTGGGCTTCCACACATACACTGCTTGGTTTGGCTCGCAGCTCCCATTGCTGACGTGTCAGCATCTATCATAGATGGCTTCATTGGTGTTGAAATACCTGACTATTGTAAAATCAAAGTGTGTTTGATTCTTCTATTGTGATGAACAATTGGCATCTGAGGTTGGTTTTGATATTTGGAGATTATTGGCGAAGTGGTTTTTGAGATGATTGAATTTTCAGACGATGAACAGGGACTGGTGTTTTGTCCGGTCAGACCGGGCAGGCATGGCCGGTCAGACCGGAGGTATGTGTGCGGTCAGACCGGCCAGCCCGCGGTCTGACCGGCCGATTCTGTGTCGGTTTCGGTTTCGGGTTGTTTCGTTGGATATCCGTGGTTAATTCATGTCTATGGCTTCTAGATGGATACTATGCGTATGCAATACTGTTGTGTGCTAACAATGAGTCAAGTTTGGGATAGCTTGTGCTCAGATATGGTTTCTTTGTTTGATATATGTGTAGGTAATCTTTACGTCTCAGGAGAGTATTGCCGGTGATGGATCGGGAGTCAACTTGGAGATAAGGTGACGTCCGAAGGATCAGAGATCATGCGGGATACTTAGGCTAAAGATTAATGCACGTGGTTGGTGATGATTCCATATGGCATACGATAGAGATATTGTGTGCGTATGGGATGCAGAGTCAAATTTGAAAGGAGTCCAAATTTGGTATGATTGGAGTATGTAAAGTTGGTTTCTTGTACGGGAAGGTTTCCTAGGTGGATTAGGACTTCTTGTATGAGTTTTGTTCGTGACTTTAGGCTGCCTACCTCATGTATAAATAGAGAGGGAGGGTGTGGCCTCCTGGTATCGCTTTGGAGTGCATTGAGTTGAAAGTTTAGTTAGGGTTTCGAGTTTTGTCGAGATTTTCATGAGGAGTGCTGTTGTCGCACTTTGTAAACACAGAGAGAATTAATAAAGTTGTCATCTACTTTGAGAGATCTTCAATTTGTGTTTGCTCGGGTTTCGGCGGTCTAACCGGTGAGACATTGACAGTCAGATTGGCAATACAGGATGATCATACCGGCGATACAGGGAGGTCAGATCGGCGATACAGGGCGGTCAGACCGGCGATATAGGGTGGTCAGACCTTCAGGACAGGGCGGTCAGACCGGCCGATCTATTATGGTCAGACCGATCTACATCGATTTGAGGGTAACTTTTAATTCCGTTGAAAGTTTTGGTTTTTGGGTTCTACAACCATTCACCCCCCCTCTGGTTGGCTTAGTTCTTGTTCTTCGATCCTACAAGTGGTATCAGAGCCTCGTTTTCTTCTTTGGATTTTTTCCGATCTAGAGTTTTAAGTCATGGCTAACAAGTTTTCTACTAAGCCGCATATTTTCATTGGTTCAGATTTTGCTTATTGGTGTGACAAGATGCAATCTTACATTATGGCACAAGATTATGATGTTTGGCAAAAGGTTGCTCTTCCTTATGAGATTCCTGATCAAATTTTTACTGAAGCTTTGAAAACTAAATTTAATAACAATTGCAAAGCTCGTAATATTTTGTTGAGTGGAATTTCTCGTTCGGATTTTGATCGTGTGTCACATCTTAAAACCGCTCATGAGATTTGGATTGCTTTGAAAAACTTTCATCAAGGAACTACTAATATTAAAGAACTTCGTCGAGATCTTTTCAAAAAGGAATACATAAAATTTGAGATGAAACCTGGAGAAGCTTTGGATGATTATCTTGGTAGATTTAACAAGATTTTGAGTGATCTTAGATCTGTTGATTCTTCTTATGGTTTAAATTACACACAATCTGAGGTTTCTCGCCACTTTTTGAATGGTCTTGATATGTCTATTTGGGAGATGAAGGTTATATCTATTCAAGAGTATGTTGATATGTCTACTTTGACGTTGGATTCTCTTTACACAAAACTCAAAACTCATCAGATGAATATTCTTTCTCGCAAGATAGATTCTAAGTCTAGTGCTTTGATTTCTCCCTCGACTTCTTTGGATGTTGGTGCTTCTTCGTCGAACTCTACCTCTTGCTTTGATTAATGCCATGTCCGATGAACAACTCAAACTATTCAAGGAGGAGGACTTGGTTTTGGCTGCTAACAAGATTTCTCGAGCTGTGAACAATGTCAGGTACAGGAAAAGAGGAGGCCAAACTCGGTGCTTTGAATGTGGCGCACTTGGTCACATTCGTGCACATTGTCCTAAGCTTGGGAGAGGCAAGAAGGAAGACAACGGTGGAGAGAAAACCAAGGACGACAAGCCCAAGTCGAACTGCATGTTCAAGGCGAAGAAATCCAAGGATGTGATCAGAAAGGTGTTGAGTCAAGTCTATGCTGCTTTTGAACCATTAAGCGACATAGATTTTGATAGTGATAAAGACAAGGAGAAGGAACAGAACATCTCCGGTGTTTGCTTCATGGCACGTGGAGAATCGGATTCAGAGTATGAGGACAATGAGGTGAGTTCTCTTGAGGAAGCTATTCTTATTTTAAGTGCAAAAAATAAGAAGTGTGAGAAGATGTATAAAAAACAAGAGTTCATGATTGAATCTCTAAATGCTGAAATTGCTAGATTGAAATCTCTTATTCCTGATGATGATGATTGCAAAAATTGTGAGATCTTAATGAATGAAATTTCAAAGATTAGAAAAATTAATGTTGCTCATGATTTGAAATTGAAATCTTCTTTTACTCTTGGATTTGCTATGTACACGCGCACATTAGATGAGTTGTTTTTAACTAAGAAATTATTGAAAAAATATAAAGTTGCTTTTTATGCTAGTTCGATGTTTAACATGATTTGTGCTAAAAAGTTAAAGCAACACAATATTTTGAATTGCTCAACATGTACTCTAAACAAGATGAGGTTGAAAGATGCTTTGGGTCGTGTTGAATATATGGAAGATATTGTAAAATCTGATGAAGTGCTTTCTTGTTCAAAATGTCGTAAAAACAAAGGTGTCATGGTAGATTGTGAAAATTGTGTAAGTTTGGAAAAAGAGGTTTCTTATTTGAAAAGTTCTTTGGAAAGATTTTTTAGTGGTAAGAAACAACTTAACATGATTTTGGATCAATCTAAAGTAATTAGCTACAATAGGGGTGTAGGTTTTGATGCTCATGATCATTTCACAAAAAATCAACCCAATGTTTTGAAAGTGACTGAACGTGGTGAAATTTTGACAAAACCTAATGTTGTGAAAACAGTGTTTAAATCTGCTAGAATTATGCCCTCTCTTTCTGCTACACTAAAAGAAACTAAAACTAATTTTTCAAAACCATTAAATGCTAGGGAAAAGTATACGTGTTCCTTTTGTGACAAAGATGGTCATATTGTTGGTTTTTGTTTCAGATTAGCACGTAAACAGAAAAAAAAAGAGATTGTTTTTGCTAAATCTAAGTGGCAAAAATCTGGTTTTTCCTCGAGGAACCCGGTCAGATCGCAGTGGGTTGCGCGGTCAGACTGGGCTCCAGTCAGACTGGTGGTACAGAAGCGGTCAGACCGGCCCCCGGTCATACCGGCTACTGTACTTCGGTCCGACCGGCCTCGAAGGAATTTTTCTAAAAATTCTCAAACTGTTTTTGCTCGTGGATATATGCCTATTGGATCTACTGGTCGTGTGTCTCAGTACTGGATTCCTAAATTTCTTTTATCTAACCCCAGTACTGAGGCTTCAACATCTTCATGTGTGTAGGCTTTGGTGGCGAGGAAGGAGAACGTGTGGATTGTGGATTCCGGTTGTTCACGGCACATGACCGGTGATAAAAATTGGTTCTCCTCCCTCAAGGTGGCATCCAAGACGGAATCGATTATCTTTGGCGATGCTTCTACTAGTGCTGTTCTTGTTACAGGATCTGTCAAGGTAAATAACAAGTTTGAATTGAAAGAAGTAGCTTTGGTTAAGGATTTAAAATACAATTTGCTTTCGGTTTCACAAATTGTTGATGAGAATTTTGAGGTTCATTTTAAGAAAATTGGAAGTAAAATATTTGATTATTGTGGTGACTCTGTGTTGAATATTTCTCGCTTTGGAAGAGTGTTTAAAGCTGATTTTGAAAATCCTGTTTCACCTGTTATAACATGTTTGGTTGCTAAGTTTAACAAAGATTTGATGTTTTGGCATCGTAGACTTGGACATGTTGGTTTTGATCTTCTCACTAGATTAAGTGGTTTGGATCTTAGTTCGTGGTTTGCCTAAACTTAAGAAAGATCTTGATTTGGTTTGTACACTGTGTCATCATGCTAAGATGGTTGCTTCTTCACATGTTCCTATTTTTTCTGTGATGACGGATGCACCGAGACAGCTTTTACACATGGACACTGTTGGTCCAGCTACAGTGCAATCCGTTGGAGGAAAGTGGTATGTGTTGGTTGTTGTTGACGATTTTTCTCGATATTCTTGGGTTTTCTTTATGGCAAGTAAGGATGAGGCTTTTGGACACTTTCGGAGTTTGTATCTTAGATTGAATTATGAACTTCCTGGTTGTTTGAAGCGAATCAGAAGTGATAATGGAGGTGAATTTAAAAATGCTTCTTTTGAACAATTTTGCAATGAAAAAGGTCTTGAACATCAATTTTCTTCTCCGCGTGTTCCGCAACAAAATGGTGTTGTTGAAAGGAAAAATCGTTCTTTGGTTGAGATGGCTAAACAATGCTTGATGAGTATCATACTCCTAGAAAATTTTGGGCCGAAGCTATTAATACTGCATGTTACATTTCCAATCGTGTGTTCTTGAGATTGAAACTTGGAAAAACTTCTTATGAGCTTCGTTTTGGACATCAACCCAAAGTTTCACATTTGCGTGTTTTTGGTTGCAAGTGTTTTGTCTTGAAATCTAAAAATTTGGATAAGTTTGAGGCATGTTCTACCGATGGAATGTTTCTTGGTTACCCCATTCATTCTCGTGGCTATTGTGTACTTGTTTTGGAGACTAACAAAATTGTTGAGACTTGCGAAGTCACTTTTGATGAGGCTAGTCCAGGAACTAGACCAGAAATTGCAGGTACATTGTCACAGGTTCAAGGGGAGGATGGTCGTATTTTTGAAGACGATAGCGACGACGACGACGAGGTCGGCTCGGCCAGTTAGACCGGGCACCAGGCCGGTTAGACCGCTGGCACATCTCCGGTCAGACCGACGCAGGAGACGCGGTCAGACCGGCCAGGGTCATCGATTTCCGGTTCTGTTGATGCTGATCGGGATGGTCCTCCAGAGGCTACAACTTCGACCAGTGAAGGTACAGAACGTAAAATAACTTCAGAAGTCACTGCTCCTTTGCACATTCAACGACATCATCCGCCAGAACAAATTATTGGTAATATAGGTGAGCGGACTACAAGGTCTAAGGTAACTACTCATGATGTTTGTGCAAATTCTGCATTTGTTGCTTCTTTTGAGCCCACAGATGTTACTCATGCACTAACTGATGAATCGTGGATTAACGCTATGCATGAAGAACTTGAAAATTTTGAGAGAAACAAAGTTTGGACTTTAGTTGAACCACCTTCTGGACATAATATTATTGGAACTAAGTGGGTTTTCAAAAATAAACAAAATGAGCATGGTTTAATTGTTCGAAATAAAGCTAGACTTGTTGCTCAAGGTTTTACTCAGGTGGAGGGTTTGGATTTTGATGAAACTTTTCCTCCTGTTGCTAGGTTTGAGGCAATTAAACTTTTGTTAGCTTTTGTTGCTTCAAAAGGTTTTAAATTGTATCAAATGGATGTTAAAAGTGCCTTTTAAATGGTTTTATACAGGAAGAAGTCTATGTTAAACAACCACCGGGTTTTGAAAATCCTGATTTTGCCAACCATGTTTTTAAATTGTCAAAAGCTTTGTATGGTTTGAAACAAGCACCTAGGGCATGGTATGATAGACTTAAAAACTTTTTGCTTACAAAAGGTTTTCAAATGGGAAAGATTGATAAAACGCTTTTTGTTCTTAAGCATGGTGATAATCAACTTTTTGTTCAGATTTATGTGGATGATATCATCTTTGGTTGTTCTACTTACGCTTTGGTTGTGGAGTTTGCTGAGACTATGCGTAGTGAATTTGAGATGAGCATGATGGGTGAGTTATCGTACTTTTTGGGATTGCAAATTAAGCAAACACCTCAAGGTACGTTTGTGCATCAAACGAAGTATACCAAGGATCTTTTGAGACGTTTCAAGATGGACAATACAATTTGCTGTGTGTTTGTGTCCACGCTTTCAAGCTTTTCCTCGTGCTTCACATCGTCAAGCGGTCAAGCGAATAATGAGGTATTTAAATCATACACTTGAATTTGGAATTTGGTATTCTACTTCATCTTCTATATGTTTATGAGGATATTTTGATGCTGATTTTGCGGGCTGTAGAATTGATAGGAAAAATACTAGTGGAACATGTCATTTTCTTGGTACATCATTGATTGCATGGTCTTCTAAGAAACAATCTAGTGTAGCCCAATCAACTGCTGAATCAGAATATGTTGCTGCTGCTAGCTGTTGTTCTCAGATTCTTTGGCTTATTTCAACTTTGAAAGATTATGGTCTTGTTGTTGAAAAGGTTCCTCTGTTTTGTGACAATACAAGTGCTATTAACATTGCAAAGAATCCTGTACAACACTCACGCACAAAGCACATTGATATTCGCTTTCACTTTTTGAGGGATCATGTTGAAAAGGGACATGTTGAATCGAAGTTTTTGGATACAAAATTGCATCTTGCGGATATTTTCACTAAACCATTGGATTCATCTCGTTTTGTTTTTCTTCGTGGAGAGTTGGGAATCATTCATCCTTTTGGCATGGTTTGAGGGGGAGTTTTTGTGCTCTTGGTTTTATCAAGCATAAATTAAAAGAAACAAATTGAAAGAGACCTTTGTATTATGCATATAGTGTTTTTGTTCATGCTAGCAATACTTTGAAGGTTTATTTGTCTATTTTATAGCTTGTATGAATTTTAGTATTTTCATAAGGTTTAGATATTGCTTTTAAGAGAGATGATGCATGACACTTAAATTTCATATTTGAATTAATAAAATATGCAATATTGATACTAATGCATAGGTTGGATTATAAATGCTTATGTATATGCTTTATTGAATTGTTATTCCTCATATAGCTTTGAAATTGCTCATTGTGCAAGAGAATAATAAAACATTCATGAAAAAAATGAATACCGAATCCTTGGAAATAGTCTTGACGACAAGGACGTATTCGATATGAGAAAATAATAGGTGCCGAATCCTTGGAAACAGTCTTGACGACATGGACGTACCAGGAATAATTACAAAATGAGCAAAAATATGAAAAAAAAAGCTCTGAAAATTCTCTAAGTTGTTTTGAGCTAAAGCTAATTTGGGAAAGAGTAATGATTGCAATAGGTCTATATGTTTGGATTTATTTTTCAATTTATGTGTTTGTAAAGATGTTGCATTATAAATCTTTTGAATACATGAATCTTGATTGCTTTATTCAACTTAATTGTAAAATCTTTGGTTTATGATTATACTCTAGTTTCTGCTTGCTATATAATTGATGGGTTTATCTTCTTTTTGTTCCACTATATGACATGAATTACTGTATGTATGTTATTAAGCTCTTAAATATTCAATGACCATAATTCCTATGCTTGATGAAATCATTGTCAAAAGGGGGAGAAGAGTTAAAAATGATGTAATGCAAGTGTTTTTCTGTTTTTCTTTCTTTGTTTTTCTTTAAAGGAGGAGAAATTTTTATTTTTGTTTTTATTTTTCCAAACACCAAAACAAACATTTTTGATGAGTTTGCCAATGTGTTCATTAAGGGGGAGATTGTAAAATCAAGGTGTGTTTGATTCTTCTATTGTGATGAACAATTAGCATCTGAGGTTGGTTTTGATATTTGGAGATTATTGGCGAAGTGGTTTTTGAGATGATTGAATTTTCAGACGGTGAACAAGGACTGGTGTTTTGTCCGGTCAGACCGGGCAGGCATGGCCGGTCAGACTGGAGGTATGTGTGCGGTCAGAATAGCTAGCCCGCGGTTTGACCGGCCGATTATGTGTCGGTTTCGGTTTCGGGTTGTTTCGTTGGATATCCGTGGTTAATTCATGTTTATGGCTTCTAGATGGATACTATGCGTATGTAATACTGTTGTGTGCTAACAATGAGTCAAGTTTGGGATACCTTGTGCTCGGATATGGTTTCTTTGTTTGATTCATGTGTAGGTAATCTTTACGTCTCGGGAGAGTATTGCCGGTGATGGATCGGGAGTCAACTTGGAGATAAGGTGACGTCCAGAGGATCAGAGATCATGCGGGATACTTAGGCTAAAGATTAATGCACGTGGTTGGTGATGATTCCATATGGCATATGATGGAGATATTGTGTGCGTATGGGATGCGGAGTATAATTTGGAAGAAGTCCAAATTTGGTATGATTGGAGTATGTAAAGCTGGTTTCTTGTACGGGAAGGTTTCCTAGGTGGATTAGGACTTCTTGTATGATTTTGGTTCGTGGCTTTAGGCTGCCTACCTCATGTATAAATAGAGAGGGAGGGTGTGGCCTCCTGGTATCGCTTTGGAGTGCATTGAGTTGAAAGTTTAGTTAGGGTTTCGAGTTTAATCGAGATTTTCGTGAGGAGTGCTGTTGTTGCACTTTGTAAACACAGAGAGAAGTAATAAAGTTGTCATCTACTTTAAGTGATCTTCAATTTGTGTTTGCTCGGGTTTCGGCGTTCTAACTGGTGAGACACCGGCGGTCAGACCGACAATACAGGACGGTCAGACCGGCGATACAAGACAGTCAGACCGGCGATATAGGAAGGTCAGACCGGTGATACAAGGCAGTCAGACCGGCGATACAGGGCGGTCAGACCGGCCGATCTATTCTGGTCAGACCGATCTACAACGATTTGAGGGTAACTTTTAATTTCACTAAAAGTTTTGGTTTTTGGGTACTACAACCATTCACCCCCCCTCTGGTTGGCTTAGTTCTTGTTCTTCGATCCTACAACTATGACACTGATCGACTAGGATATGAATTGGTTAGTGAGTTCATGATGCATGGTCCCTGTGGTGATGCAAACAAAAGTTGTCCTTGCATGAAAAATGGCAAATGCTGAAAAAAAAACTACCCTAAAGATTTTCAAGATGAAACCATCATTGATGAAGCTGGTTTTACGATTTATAGACGAACAAATGATGGACGATGTATTACAAAAAATGGAATTCCCTTGGATAATAGATCAGTTGTCCCCTACAATATGAAATTGCTTAAAACATATGAGGCACATATAAATGTTGAGTGGTGTAACAAATCAAATTTGATAAAATATTTATTTAAATATATCATGATAGGCCAAGACCGAGCTAAAATCTACTTCGAAACAACAGCTAAGACAGCAAATGCATCACCGAATCATGACCTTGCTCTGCGTCATGAAATATTAGAATACATGGATGCAAGATTTCTTTCAACCTGTGAGGCGCTTCATCGATTGTTTGAATTTGATATACACTATAGAGTACCCCTTGTTGAACGATTGGTTGTCCACTTACCTGGGAAAAACTATGTTAGATATGAGAAAGGATCAGACTTACGAGCAGTGCTTGAAAGTCCTGCTGCGAAGCGTTCAATGTTAACTGAATGGTTTGAAGCTAATAAAAAATATCCTAAAGCCCATTCATTAACATACTGTGAGTTTCCGAAAGAGTGGTCATGGGAATCATCATCTAGAGTATGGCGCCAGCGAGCACCTGCTGCAAAAATTGGTAGAATTTATTATGTGCATCCAACTGCTGGTGAACTTTACTACCTACACATGTTGTTGATGATTGTTAAAGGCGCTCAAAGTTATGCTGATGTACGTACATTTAATAATATTTTTTATCCCACATATAGAGAAGCATGTGAGGCACGAGGGCTCCTTGAGGGGGATAATGAATGGTATCTACTTTTCGATGAAGTAATAGTGTCTGCATCTTCACAACAGCTTAGACAACTTTTTGTGACTATACTTCTTTATTGCTCTGTTAGTGATGTGCGATCATTGTTTGACAAGTATTGGTTATATATGACAGATGATATACACAACAAACTAAAAAAAGCATTGGATAACCCGAATTGTATCATTCCACCTGACCATTTGCTTAATCTTCTTCTCCACGAGCTTGCTAATGTGTTTGCGAATAGTGGTGGTAACATAAAGGAATTTAACCTGCCACATCCATCGTCTCTTCCACATATTTCTGGTAATAATAGATTGATTGAGGAAGAACTTGCAGTTGATCCACTTATGTTAAGCATGCATGCAAATTCTTTGATAGACCAATTGAACAATGATCAAAAAAACATTTTCAACATCATATCTTCTTGTGTTGCTGCGAATCAACCTGGTTTTTTCTTTGTGTGTGGCATGGTGGAACTGGCAAAACATTCCTATGGAATGCTATTATTGCAAAACTTAGATCACATAATAAAATTGTTCTTGTTGTCGCTTCATCAGGCGTAGCGTCTCTGCTACTACCTAGAGGCAGAACAACTCATTCTCGATTTAAAATACCAATTGACATTGATGAAACCAGTATTTGCAATGTAAAACGAGGAACTATGCTTGCTGAACTTTTAATTGAGACTGCATTAATCATATGGGATGAAGCTCCAATGACACATAGGCGATATACTTTCTGAGACATGCCCTCCAAATTCTATTTTACCTTTTGGAGGAAAACCTGTTGTCCTGGGTGGTGACTTCAGACAAATATTGCCAGTTGTTCCTAAAGGCTCCCGTCGTGCTATAATCAATGCATCGATAACAAACTCAGACTTATGGAAACATGTGACAATATTAAGTATGAATATAAACATGAGATTACTTAATCCAATGCTACCTGAAAATAAAAAAAAGGACATGGATGATTTTAGCCAATGGGTTTTAGCTGTTGGTGATGGCACTTTACCTATGATAGCAAAGGAAAGTGAAAGCTATCCTATATGGATCACAATTCCTAATGATTTACTTATTATAACTGATAGTGATAAAATAAATGCCATTGTCACTGAAGTATACCCTGATTTCCTTGCATCATACAAAAATCCTGAAAACCTAGCTTCACGGGCAATTGTTTGTCCTAATAATACAACAGTTGATGAAATAAATGACTATATTATTGGTTTGCTTCCTGGAAATGCAAGAATATACTCAAGTTGTGATACAATATCAAAATGCTCTGAACAAATACCAGATTTTGACTTGCTATATCCACCTGAGTTTCTTAACTCAATAGACGTCACTAACTTCCCTACGCATAGACTTATTCTTAAAGAAGCTGTTGTGGTCATGCTACTTCGAAATTTGAATCAATCAATTGGACTCTGTAATGGAACAAGATTATTAGTTACAGGTTTGGGTGAAAGAATTCTTCAATGCATCATACTAACTAGATCAAACATTGGTGAAACTGTTTACATACCTCGGATAACACTGAGTACTACCAAAATGAAATGGCCTTTTACATTACAAAGAAGACAATTCGCTGTTCGTGTTTGTTATTCAATGACTATCAATAAAAGCCAAGGTCAAACACTTCAGTGAGTAGGTGTATATCTCAGAAAACCTGTTTTCACACATGGGCAATTGTATGTTGCTATTTCAAGAGCAACAAGCCAATCAGGTTTAAAAATATTAATTGAGAATGACGATGGATCATTTGGCACACAAACAAGAAATATTGTTTACACCGAAGTGCTTAGCACTACATTGCCAGTGGTGCTTTTCAACACACTGTTCCATACATCATGTTTAATTGTTCCCGTAAATTATCAATAATAATAGAAGTACCTTTCTATTGCAGGCTTCGGCGCTCCATGCTTAACCTTTTTTACCCTCCAAAAGAAACAATTTTATACATATGTTTTGGAATAAATATACCTCCTTCACATATATCATATACTATATACATAGTATATCATTTGTCTGCTGCAGTTATATGTACTGTTCTTCTTAGTAACATTTTTCTTATACATAGCAGTATTGTTTTGTCGAAACTAAAATTATTTTGTGCTTATTGCAGATTCCATATGGCGCATGTACTCATTTCATAGCTATTTTTTGGAGATTCAAACAAAAGAATCCTTGCAAGAGTCTCCAGGCTATGGAACTTTTCTGATCTCAACGATGATACAAATATTTTCCACACTGATCTTGTCTTACTCGATTGTTGGCGTAGAATTTTGACCCGCCAGATGTCAAAACGGGTTCCACATTTCCACGGTGGCCTGAGAGATCTGCTTAGCTCCAGTGCAGGTCCAATGGCTTGCCTAGGTGCGTGTAGGGCGTGCCAGTTGATTTGATTTGCAATCAACAAGAATAAACAAATAGACCATGTTAGCAAACGATGGCCGATCGGCCGATAGGCCGATGTCACAACGTGAGGGCCTAGCCGATAGGGCAAAGCTGTATCGGCCTATTTGAAGTTATAACAGAATAGGATTGATATGTAAACCTAATCTCATCAGCCGATATAAATATGCTGATCATAAAGAAGTCCTAAGAACAACTTATGACAAACACATTTATATCTGTCGATCCGCTCATGCAAGTGGCAAATACATAAGAAAACATAAGGTAATCGCATGTATTAGGTAAGACCGGCTGAAACCCCATCGCTATCCTTAATTACGATCGAAAACAGGCTTTGGGTTAACTCTCGAAGCACGACTAGGGTCGATGGCAACGCAAAGTGTGAATCGAGGATTAACACAAAGAAAATCAAGTCGTTGATCGTTTTTGGGGATGGTAGATGCTTTGAAGGATCTAGATAAACATAATAATTAGACCACCGTCGGCGTCAAACCCTAAAACGAGCTTATCGCTGGCGAAGCGTAATTAAGATGCTATACCGAGATCATCCAAAACATGATAGACGACGATCACATCGCCAGGGCTTAACGTGTCTAAAGCGACACGCTAGCCTCGACGATGTAGATCGTCGGGTACGAGTTCTTACCTCTGCTCCGGGGAAGCAAGAACTCGCCGGAAGTTAACCTCTTGCGAGGGTGGCGATGCGCCGAAAGTAGATTGAAAAATATGTTGTTTGTTGTTGAATTGGAGAGAGTGTTTCTATGTATAAACTACCGGGATATTTATACCCGTGATTACAATATTGTCCAGATAGGACACGATTTTATCTACAACTAACAAACAAGTCCTTATGGCGGACTCTTACCATAGATTAGATGGAATCTATCTTAACTTCCTAATTAATAGATACAATGGCCTAAAACTGGGCCTTATCCCTAATTGGCAATCTCCTTGAAGCTTAATTCAAGCCCAAACCGAGCCCACGCTGCCTCCATTAGCTTCCCGCTTCCATCGGCCGATACGGTCCCTCTGCTGGCGCTCCTCCTGGTCCGATGCACCGCTGAGCCCGATACGCAACCCAGTCCGATTCTGGCTTGGTCTGATAGCACAACTGATACGACTTGATTCGCTCCTTCTTCTTCGCATCGGATTTCTCTTTCCTCTTCGAGTAGATTACAAAAATCTGCTGTTAACACATGCCCCCCAATTCTGCTTCATTATATAATGTGGCGGAATTAGCTCCGAAGAACCCATCGACTTCTTCGCTAGGGTTTGTCCAAAATCCACTCAGATCTAGATTCGCAGTCCTCCACCGCCAATTTCCGCGCGCAGCCCTTTCACAATCGTTCACGCTTTTCAATCCCGGTGACTCCTCGGCGTTTTCTCAACATTGACTTCCCTCAACGGCAACCTCTTCAACAGCATCCATGGCATCCCTGCCATTCTACGCTTCTGAGATCCCTGAGGTAAATCAATATTTTCCCGAAGCTGCATTTCATTTTCCCGCCGAGACTTTTTAAGCTAGGGTTTCTGTTCTTGCCCCCCGGGTCTTATTTCCTTATTGCGGTTCATACGCCGTAGGTTTTCAAGAACCAGATCCTAATCCCCACGAACGACAAGTCACACCGATTTCTTCTGGGCCCCATGGGCAACTCTGACCCCACCTGGCTGATAAACGCATAATCGGACAGAATCCCTTTCAAGCAAGCAAAACCCAATGTCCCTTCATGGAAGCATACCTTTAGATCCTGGCCGTCGAAGCTCAATGGGTACAGAACTTGATACAAGAGGATTGCTGCGGCCAAACAAGTTCATTGGGATGAAATCGGAATCAGCCAGTGTCTTGCCCTGTCGTTAGCTGATATGAAAAAGAATGAACCACTCATGTCGGCCGCCACCTATTTCTGGTCCAGCACCCTGAACGCTTTCTTGTTTCGGCAAGGTCCGATGACCCTAACACTGATAGATGTCAAGATGCTGACCGACCTAGACATACTCTCTGAGATCAACCCTTTCAATCTCCTCATCAACAGCAGCCATAAACTGAAAACCAAGAAAATTGGAGGCTGGTCTGGGTACATCTCTGAGCACATGGAGCAAGGATCTATATCAGATAGAGAACATGTGGCCTTTCTGACTTTGTGGCTGGAGAGATTCATCTTCTATGGTTCAACCTGTGGCCCCACTTCAAACTGCCAACATCCAGCTCAAGCCCTGGTTGAAAGGAAATAGTTTCCTCTTGGCCGATACCTCCTTGGAGCGGTCTACCGGCTACTTCACTCGGCCACTCAAGATCTAATGTTGAATCGGACAGTGGCACACGGAGGTCCATGGTGGTTTATCCAGCTCTGGCTAACCATCTACACCAACACCATGGTTGATCGGCCTCCATTGTCAGACTCGGTCTTCCCATCGGACTATAGTGACAATGAAAATCCTTCATCTAGGAGGTGCATGTCCTTTGGGGAAGCGGCTTCAGTCTATCCTGGAGCTGATCAATCGGCCGACGAAATATCCACATGGTTCGTCCGATTCTACACCGGCCCTCCATCAGTCAGGATGGACATGTTTATTTACCCCTCAGATTCTGAATTCGAGCTCCCCGCCGATCTGACCTTGGGCCAACTGAACGATGATATGGTCTCGAGAGAAGTCTTCATGATCGGCGTCACTCCATGCCTGCTCCCAGTAGGCATATTTCAGGGCAGAAGCACCAGCTTGTCGTATGAGTTTTACAACCCCATAGTGGCTACCAGACAATGTGGACTTGGACAGCTTCCCATCAGCTTGCACTTCCATCAGCTCCTAGAGAGCAGGGGTACGGTCTCATCGGCCTTGATCATGAGCAAGGTCTTGAGGATCAGAGTTCCAACTTTGGGCGATTGCGACCGATTGTGGCTGAGCGCTTTTATTCATATCAGCTTCCAGGCATGGTAGCATGAGTGGGCTACTCACATCTTCCATCAATCGGCCAGGTTTTACCTGACAGAGCTCATCGATAACATCAGTCCTCAAGTCCCTGATGCCCCAATCCCATCTGTCAGCAATAGTAGGCAAAGGATAACTCACGCTCTGGTTCTGGCCCCATCAGGAAAATCCGTCATGGAATCAACTATCGGCCTCACTGCCCCAAAGGTGTCATCACTGCTCCAAGGGCCGATAGTGAAAGAAACCGTTAAAAGAAAAGCACCAGCCAGAGACAAAGTCCAAAAGCCTGCTAAAAAGTCCAAAGCTGACGATACGGCCGATCTGGACAAGCTGGATCCCTCCTTAGAAGAATTCCTAGACGACCAAGCAATGGAGGAGGAGATCGATGCGGCAGCCGCTGATATGCCTGAAGAGCAACGTCCATCGGCCAGCACTGCTGAAGATCCATCGGCCACAACTGCTACAAATCCACCGGCCGAGGACCAGGCTGAAGCTGCCCAACCTAAGAGAACCAGACATGCAATCCGCAAGGTTAGTGCAATCTTTCCTATCTGCTTATGTAATTCCCTTTTACTGGCCCATTATAACTTGATCTCTGCAGGTTCTCGCGTCAACCTTGCTCAAGGAAAGAACTCAATCGGTCCCACTAACTAGGACTAAGAAAGCCACCTTGAAAAGGCGCGAACAGGCCAAGGCCCGATTGAGGACGCCGTCTCCTTCTCCACCATCCTCTCCGATTGCTTCGGTAAGAATTGATCTTTTTGCCTCATCCTTTTAATAATGCGCGTCTGATCACTGCATCCTTGTTTTTATTCAGCCACGAGCTCCATCACCTGCACCACATCGGCCAACCCCTTCGCCTACCATTTTAGAACAACAAAGGGAGGCCGATGCAGCCACAGCCAATGTCCAACCACAGGTAAACCAGATTACTTGGAGTCTCTTGCCGATCTTGACTGGATTAACCATGCCTCATCTTGATGATTGCAGACTTTAGCTGATATGTTCGCTTTTGACATCGACCAATTTCTTGATGACGAAGACAAGGAGCCACTCGGCACAGCCAAGCCATTGGTCTCCGAAGAACTGAAAAGCCAGCTATCTGACATCGCTAATCGGCTGGAATCGTCTTTAGAGTCATTGGTGGAGAATTGCAATCCAATCAGGAGTAGGGTGCAAGAGATTCAAGATCAACTGCCTGAAGACCTGATGGAAATCTTAACGCCAGCCATCTTCTTGGAACAACACCACTTCAAGCTTCACAGGGCCAAAGAGAGAATTGCAGCGAGGCGGGAACGTGAAGGCTTGGAATCGGCCTTAACTGCTAGCAAAGCTCAAGTTAACTCTGACAAGACTAAGCTGGACGAGCTGGTGGTTGAGCCGATTGCTCTGGGCAAAAAACTTGAAGAACTCCGCCGCCTCGAAGCAGATCTACTGACGAAGCTAGAAGATACTCGTAAAGAAATCCAAGAAGTTGAAGTTAAGATAGCTGGATCCCCAAAGGCCATAGAAGACCAAACTGCGAAACTGAAGGCATCGGCCAAATATCTTGCAACCCTGAGCAGGTCCTTGAAGCCAATTCCAGGGTCATCGGCCGATGATGCTCAGACAATAGATGACATCGATCAAATCCGTCGCAAGGCCATTGCAGCTATCCAAAACTTCGTAGGCTAATGTAACATACTCTTTATTTTCTCCTTGTAAAAGATAATCTGGTTTCTGAGTAATATACATATCGCATCGGCCAATCAACCGAATATGATGTGAAGAATCCATCTGAAAATTTTTTTAAGTCCATAAATTTGAATCCATCCGATGTCCATTTGAAGAATTGCTGAGTATATATATGCCCCCCAAATTTTGGAAGATGAGGGCTCATGTTGTAAAATTTGAACCAAGGGCGATAATGTATATCGGCCATCTAAAGGCGATGCATTGTACATCGGCTATTATCAGTAATCGGCTAGAGAACCGATCATGAATCCATCCAAATGCTTGGGTAATATTTCTTCAAGTATTTTCCATTAAGAGCCCTGCCATAAACTTCTCCATCTAATCCTTTCAATAAATATGCATTGCGAGGAACACACCGATGAATCTGAAAAGGACCCTCCCAATTAGGTGACCACTTGCCAAATTTGTTATCTCTGGACCCAATCGGCAATATCAATTTCCAAACAAGATCCCCTTCTTCGAACGATTTGGCCACAACTTTCTTGTTATGATGACGAGCAACTCGATCTTTATCCCGCTTGATTTTTTCCAAAGCCCGCAATCGGACATCTGCCAAATCATCCAACTCATCGACCATGAGATTGTGGTACTCATCGGCTGTCAAGTCGTCTTGGAACGCAATCCTTCTTGAGCCGATGTTGGTCTCCCACGGCAGCACAGCGTCATGTCCATAAACCAGCTGATAAGGCGGCACTTGAGTTGCACCATGACAAGCTATCCGATACGCCCAAAGGGAATCGGCCAGCGTTGTATGCCACCGTCTTGGCTGTTCATCAATCTTCCTCTTGATCAACTTGATTAAAGTCTTGTTAGAAGCTTCTGCCTGCCCATTAGCTTGCGCATAATACGGAGAAGAATTCAATAATTTGATGCCCATGTTGTCAGCAAACTCAACAAACTCATCGGACACGAAGATTGATCCCTGATCTGTAGTTAACGTCTGTGGAAGTCTGAATTGATATATGATATGCTCTTTAACAAACTGAATTGCGTCCTTGGAATCAACCTTCTTAAGAGGGATGGCCTCAACCCACTTAGTGAAGTAGTCTGTAGCCACTAGAATATACTTGTGTCCTTTGCTTGATGGTGGATTAATCTGTCCGATCATGTCTATACCTCATCCATGAAACGGCCACGGCTTTATGATTGGCTGCATAGCCGATGCCGGTGCTCTCTGAATTGCTCCAAACTTCTGACAGTCTTGACACCCCTTATAATACTTGAAACAATCCTCTAGCATCGTCGGCCAAAAATATCCAGCGCGCTTCAAAAGCCATCTCATTTTATGGGCCGATTGATGTGTTCCACAAATCCCTTCATGGACCTCGCTCATAACAACTTTGGCCTCCTCTAAACTCAAGCACTTTAGCAAGACACCATCAATCGTCTGATAGTATAGATCATCATCGAGTAAGACATAATGTAGAACTTTGTACTTCATCTTTCGTGACGCCGATTGAGAAGGATTTCTCAAATACTCAATGATAGCGAACCTCCAATCATCGGCATCCACGGTTGCGATTCTAACCTCAACATCTTTGACCATCGGCCTGTATCCTGATGCCCCCTGTGCTAAATCATTGGCTTCGAAGTTTTGATTCCTGGGTATATGCCTCATCGTCACAATCTTGAAAGCTTATAGCAACTCCTTGCACTCTTCATTGTAGACTCTTAGAATATCATTCCTGCACTCATACTCCCCAGAAAGTTGATTGATTACCAACTGTGAATCGCCAATAATTTTTACGGAATCGGCCTCGACCTCTTGTAATAACTGCAAACCCTTGAGAACAGCTTCATATTCCGCTTGGTTGTTAGTATAAGAAGGCTTGATAGTAAATGCAAACTCGAAGCTTGCCCCCCGAGGGGATATGATGACCAGGCCGATACCGCATCCATGTCTGCAAACAGATCCATCAAAATACAGTGTCCATGGCACAATATCTGAATATGCAATTGAATCATCTCGATGTTGAACAATGAAATCGGCCAGGGCTTGTCCTTTGATCGCTTTGGCCGATTCATACCCGAGGTCAAACTCTGACAAGGCAAAAATTCACTTCCCAATTCTTCCTTTTAACACCGGGGCAAAAATCTTTAATACATATTTCATCAATTTAGCATATATTTCATCACATCGGCCTTACTCACCACAATGCACTCATTGGAGAGTAAATAATGCCTTAATTTAGTACATGAAAAATATAAGCACAAACATAACTTTCCACTGGCGTGTACCTTGTTTCAGTGTCTAACAATCTTCTGCTGAGATAGAAAATAGCTCGTTCTTTGCCCTCGATTTCCTGAACCAAAACAGAGCCGATAGACCTCTCATCGGCCGATAGGTACAACCTGAATGGAACTCCCTTCTGTGGAGGAATTAGAACTGGTGGGGAACTTAGATATTCTTTGATATCGTCCAACGCCTTTTGCTGCTTATCACCCCATGTAAAGTCTTGATCGTCCTTCATCTTCAACAATGGAGTGAACGGCTCTATCCTTCCTGACAGGTTTGATATAAATCGTCGGACGAAGTTGATTTTCCCAATCAAAGATTGTAACTTGGTCTTGTTGTCTGGAGGTTGAATCTTTTTTATGGCATCGATGTTCTTCTACGTGATCTCAATTCCTCTCTCGTGGACCAAGAAACCCAAAAACTGACCGGCCGATACGCCAAAAGCACACTTGTTAGGGTTCATCTTTAGACCATATTTTCTTGCTCTTTCTAGTACTTTGCGTAAATCGGCCAGGTGATCATCGTACTCTTTTGACTTCACAACCACATCGTCTATGTAGATCTCAATCAAGGAATCGATAAGGTCGTGAAAAATATAGTTCATTGCCCTCTGATAGGTGGCTCCAGCGTTCTTTAGACCAAATGTCATGACGACCCACTCATACAGGCCGATTGCCCCCGGACACCTGAAAGCTGTCTTATGAATATCTTCCTCAACCATGAAAATTTGGATATAGCCTGTGTTTCCATCCATAAAGCTGATAATCTTGTGTCCAGATGCAGCATCAACTAGCAAATCAGCCAACGGCATAGGGTACTCATCTTTGGTGTTGCCTTGTTTACGTCTCTGAAATCGATGCAGACTCTGAGCTTGCCGTTTTCCTTTAACACTGGTACTATGTTGGAAACCCACTCCGCGTATCGGCAGGGTCTGATAAAGTTGGCGTAGTAAAGCCTTGTGATCTCTGCCTTGATAGCTTCATGCATATCAGCCTTAAACCTCCTGGAACCTTGTCTAAATGGCCGATAGCCTGGTTTTATAGGTAACCGATGTTCTACGATCGATCGGCTTAATCCTGGCATCTCATGATATCCCCATGCAAAACAGTCCATGAATTCTTTCAAAAGATTTATCAAATTACTCTTATACTCCTTGGGCAGGTTAGCACTTACATACTTCGGCCTAGGTCTATCACCTATCCCTATGTCAACTTCTTCAAGCTCATCGGCCGACGTGAAGCCTTGTCCCAATTTTCCATCCATCTCATCCACCGCATCTTCTGTGTAGGGACTAACTTGTTGATCTTGGCTTGTGGATGTTACACCTTCGTCAAAGCAACTGTTTGTCTCCATCTTCAATCAGCTCGATATCACAGTCAGTCACTTTTAAGAAATCGGCCTCCCAAACTCGTCCAGACAGGCAATCGATTCCTTCCATCTCCCAAACCGCAAGATCGGCACTGGCCACGTGTACTGATCTATCGGCCTGCACGATCTCGACCTGGTCCCCTTGCCACTGAATAAGGCATTGATGCATTGTTGAAGGGACGCAACAGTTTGCGTGGATCCAATCTCGTCCCAACAACAGGCTATAGGAACCCTTTCCATCAAAGACAAAAAAGGTGGTAGGGATTGTCTTGTTACCAACTGTAAGTTCCACATTCAGCACCCCTTTTGCTTCAGACGCATTGCCGCCAAAATCTTTCAGCACCATGTTCGTCTTGACCAGATCCTCAAGTACTTTTCCAAGCTTCCTGAAGGTTGTATATGGCATCAGATTCACAGCCGCGCCGCCGTCGACTAGCATCTTCGTCATTGGCCGTCCATTAACGTATCCCTTGATGTACAACGGCCGGAGGTGCCTGTAGCTAGTGTCGGCTGGCTTGTCAAACACTGCTTGTTCTGGAGACAACTGTAGCTTAGCCGAAGATGGCTCCATCTCGTCATCGGCTATATCTTCATCGGCCATCTGTATACTATACTCTGTCGGCAATAGAAAAACCATGTTAACAGAGGCCGATGCTATACTTTTACCTTTTGCAGACGCAGGAATTCGAGTTGTCTTTGTATTATCCTCATCGGCCTGCACCACTGTAGATTTTAACCTCCATTCTTTTCTGGCTTTGGTGGGCCGATGGGCAATCGCCTCCTGCCGCTCCTGGACCTTCTCCTTCTGCCTTAGCCTCTGGACCCGTCGCTTCTGAGTTTTACTGAATAAGTCACCTGGGCACCACTGAGGGTTTTGGACTTGGTCATCTTTTTTTGTCCGATGGTCATGGTGCATCGGCCCCAGTCTCTCGTGTACAGATTTCCTCTGCTTGGCCGGCCGATGCACTTGTCTGCTTGAGCTGCCCTGATAAGACTCTTCTGCATCGTTGCACGCAGGACACTCTTGTATTGTTGGCAACCTCATCCCTTCATTCCAGCAGAATCCGAAAAAACTCGCACTCCCAATGAGGGTCGTAGAATTTGTCTTGATCTGAGTAGTCTTGTGCTTGCTCTTCATGCCTCCGCTGGTATTTTCTGATTAGGCCTTCCGAGGTGTGATAAGGTCGGTTATTGGTCCGATAGGCATCGCCATTGGCCCTGTCAGCCCGCACCATATTAACTGGGAACGGGTGTCCTTCTATCTTCATCGGCCTTTTGGCTTCATCAAACTTGATCCTGCCTTGTTCGATGGCCGATTGTATCTGTTTCCGAAAAATCTTGCACTCGTTGGTATGATGAGAATACGTGTTGTGCCATTTGCAATACCTTCTCTTCTTGATCTCTTCGGCCGATGGCAACACATGACCTACTGGCAACTGTATCATCTTTTCTTGCAACAGTAGATCGAATATTTTATCGGCCTTATTGATGTCGAAGTCGAATTTGTCTTCTTTGTCGCCCTTCTTGGCCCATTGACATGTAGTCGGTTTCTTCATCCGGGCCCACTCGGCTAAATCAACCTCGGCATCATCGTCTTCATCTTCATCGGAGGCGTACTGATACACGTTGTTGATTTTCTTTGCGAATTTCTTTGCCTCCTGAAATCGTTGCTCGTGGGCCGATATTCTCTGAGCTAGTTGAGCCAGACTCTCAAAATCTTGGGATGAGAACCGTTCTCATATCGGCCCTAGTAGCCCCTGGAACGCCAGATCAGCCAGTTGAGAATCGGTCAAGTTGAGGCTGTAGCACCTGTTTCGGATGTCCCTGAATCGTTGAATGTAGTCCGGGACCGATTCGTCAACCCTTTGCATGATGGCGGAAAGATCGGACAGCTTCATCTCTTGTACACCATTGAAAAAATATCTATGAAACTGTTTCTCGAGGTCGACCCATCCTCTGATGGAGTTGCAGGGTAGAGAGGAAAACCACGTGAATGCTGACCCCAACAAGGACAAAGAAAAAAACCTCACCCTCAATGCCTCCACGGCCGATGCCTCGCCACACTGAGCTAAGAACCGGCTGATATGCTCGTACGTAGAGACATTATCTTGCCCTGAAAACTTGGAGAAGTCAGGGATCTTGTATCGGCTTGGCAATGGCACTCTGTAGAACTCCTCTGGATAAGGGTGCCGATATACGGTTGCACTCTCCTTGGGCTTTAAACCGAACTGATCACACATCACTTCAGCTATCATATCGGCCCAGTGCCCTTGAGTAAATCCAGCGGGCTGGTGTGGCAGTTCTTGGTGGTAAGGCTGTTGAAAACCTTCCGGCCGATAGTGCCTAGGGGAGTATGGTTGAAAGTGATGACTCAAGTTTGGCGCATCATACTGCCCTGTAGAGTACTGCTGATAGCCTTGTGGCGCGTTGTAGGCAGCTGCTGGAGGAGGGTTGCTTGACACAGGGAATTGGGCTTGCCCAGCCGATGGTGGGTTGGCAAAAGCTTGTTGTACTGGCTCAACCATCGGCTTCGGCAAGGTTGTTGGAGCTTGTTTTCCCCTTGTCCATTGCGCCAATTGATCCTCAGTGATGTGCTGAGGGCTTCCTCCTGCCTGTTTCGTCAAGACTAATGGCATGGTTGGTACTGGCTGGGCCGATGGAGGTGGGATCGGCTTTGGAGCCGTACTCAGATCGGTCCTCAAGGTCCGATATGCAGGGAATTTGCTATCAGGCAAGAAGATCAGCCCTTAAGGTTTGTACTGGTGAATGGAACCGTCTAGGATCGACTTGACTGTGTTGGTCAATGTGTTCACCAGGACTCCAGATTGGTTGATCAATGCCGAGTGGACCGCGGAGTCGATACGGTCTTGTAGCGTCGGTGCAGCGCTGCGAGTGTCGTCTTCAGTCTTAACAGCTTGGTCCTGGGCTGTTGCCGACGTGCTGGCTCCATCCCCAGGGCTCAGCATTATCACCTTGGATTTCTGAATGAGGATGCCTTGCCGAGTCCTGGAGTACGTTTGCAGGTACATGTTCTGGAACTACTCGACCAGCTTCACCATCTCGGCCTTTTGCTCCTCGTTGAGCTGATCGGCGGTCACCGAGACGACGTTCTCCTCTGAGATCTTGCTTTGCTTGGACATCTTGGAGTGAGCTCGTTGACACTTGCGTTCTTCTTGGTCCCACCAGGCGTGCCAAAAGTGTGTTGGCGTAGAATTTCGACCCGCCAGATGTCAAAACGGGTTCCACGTTTCCATGGTGGCCTGGGAGATCTGCTTAGCTCCAGTGCAGGTCCAATGGCTTGCCCAGGTGCGTGTAGGGCGTGCCAGTTGATTTGATCTGCAATAAACAAGAATAAACAAATAGACTATGTTAGCAAACGATGGTCGATCGGTCGATAGGCCGATGTCACATCGTGAGGGCCTAGCCGATAGGGCAAAGCTGTATCGGCCTATTGGAAGTTATAACAGAATAGGATTGATATGTAAACCTAATCTCATCGGCCTTTATTAACATATTAATGTTGATCTGATGGCATCGGCCGATGAGGGATAGAAAAGATAAATATACCAGCTAATACTCAAGTAAAAACCTATATGAACCAATCGGCCGATATAAATATGCTGATCATAAAGAAGTCCTAAGAACAACTTATGACAAACACATTTATATCTGTCGATCCACCCATGCAAGTGGCAAATACATAAGAAAAGATAAGGTAATCGCATGTATTAGGTAAGACCGGCTGAAACCTCGGCGCTATCCTTAATTACGATCGAAAACAGGCTTTGGGTTAACTCTTGAAGCACAACTAGGGTCGATGGCAACGCAAAGTGTGAATTGAGGATTAACACAAGGAAAATCAAGTCGTTGATCGCTTTTGGGGATGGTAGATGCTTTGAAGGATCTAGATAAACATAATAATTAGACCACCGTCGGCGTCAAACCCTAAAACGAGCTTATCACTGGCGAAGCGTAATTAAGATGCTATACCGAGATCATCCAAAACATGATAGATGACGATCACATCGCCAGGGCTTAACGTGTCTAAAGCGACACACTAGCCCCGACGATGTAGATCGTCGGGTATGAGTTCTTACCTCTGCTCCGGGGAAGCAAGAGCTCGCCGGAAGTTAACCTCTTGCGAGGGTGGCGATGCGCCGAAAGTAGATTGAAAAATATGTTGTTTGTTGTTGAATTGGAGAGAGTGTTTCTATGTACAAACTACCGGGATATTTATACCCGTGATTACAACATTGTCCAGATAGGACACGATTTTATCTACAACTAACAAACAAGTACTTATGGCGGACTCTTGCCATAGATTATATCGAATCTATCTTAACTTCCTAATTAATAGATACAATTGCCTAAAACCGGACCTTATCCCTAGTTGGCAATCTCCTTGAAGCTTAATTCAAGCCCAAACCGAGCCCACGCTGCCTCCATCAGCTTCCCGCTTCCATCGGCCGATGGCCGCATCAAACTCGTATCGGCCGATACGGTCCCTTTGCTGACACTCCTCCTGGTCCGATGCACCGCTGAGCCCGATACGCAACCCAGTCCGATTCCAGCTTGGTCTGATAGCACAACCGATACGATTTGAATCGCTCCTTCTTCTCCGCATCGGTTTTCTCTTTCCTTTTCGAGTAGATTACGAAAATCTGCTGTTAACATCGATGAAATGGTAATAATTTACCTGCCAAATCCTTTTTCTATATTTACCTTACTATACCAATAATTATCTTAATAACATAATTTATATTTATAATCTGCAGGGGACTAGCATATATGCCCAAATTTATCCCCCTATAATTGAAAAGCTGAAACCTCTCCTTAAGGAAGAAAAGGTTTACTACATTGACTCATTCACAGTCAGGGCTGCAAATAGAACATACAGGCCAGTTGCAAACAACCTAATGATCCTCTTCAATAAATGGACAACACTTGAAGAACACATTAATGTCCCTCCTCATTTCCCTGGTATTACATTTTCATTGACACCATTCGAAGATGTTCCTTTCCTTGTCGAGAAGAATTTATTCTACGTTGGTAATAACATACTTTTATTGTATTACAATTGTTGTTATATGCATCTTATGGAATGCCATATCATTTTATTAAACCTGTATGCAATGCAAACAGACATTATGGGTGTGATCACTGAGGTTGGTGCAATCATTACTATACGTCCTAAGTCCAGAAACACTGACAGTTTAAAAAGGACATTACAAATCCGTCCTAAGTCCAGAAACGCTGACAGTTTAAAAAGGACATTACAAATCAGTGATGCAAAGTTAGTTCAGTACAACTAAATATTCACATTTTTATTATTTGGTTTACCTTTTTCGATAACATTCACACAGAGTATCCCACATATTCTTAACACTAAGTCATCTCTTCCAATTACAATTACACCGGCTATTTTTCCCTCTAAATCCACAAAACTAGCAATTCGACGCTTCCTGTCACACTCTGGGGAGAAAGAGCAACATCTTTTGATGCTAACGACATATACAATGCTGGTCAAACTCAAGCTCAAGTTGTTATGTTTGTTGGAACACTTGTGAAGGATTACAGAGGATTAGGTACATTTCTTTCTAAACTTTCAAGTATTGACTGCATATCACAGTATCTAATAATTTCCTCCACATACATAGGCCTTACACTAACTGGAAGCTCACCGTGCAAATGGTATATTAATCTAGATATTCCTGAAGTAACAGAATTAAAAGAGAGGTAATTTAACTTACTTACTGATATTCCTACAATCTATGTGCACCACTGTATTCTTCAAGGTTTTCACAGTATCCATTAACCTAAGATACAATGCTTCTATGTAGCTTTAGCACAAACTTTCAGCCAATCAAGTGGGTTGATGAGCCTGCTACAGGATACAACCAGGATATACCAGAAGAAAAGAGTATTGCAGAAATACTCAAGATCAACCCTCACAAACACAAGGTTGACACTATCTGTGAAATACATATTCACTACATCTATCCACTTTTTGATAATAATATTACCAATATGATATTTCCATTGTTCTCTTATGTAGGGAGCACGTTTTATAGTAAATGTGACTGTCAGAACGATATGCAATAAACATTCTTGGTGGTACAATTCATGTCAAATATGCTACAAAACTTCAAAACCATATGGTTCTAGCTATAGATGCTCCAACTGTTCTAATATTGGAATACCAGATCCAAGGTTCATAACAGAATTCACTCTGTCTTCTTACATCTTTAGCAATAATCATCCACACATTGCTATAGCTATATCCATTTTACATGTAGGTACAAAGTAGTATTGATTGTCGGCGATGATGATGCTAATGCTACATTTATCCTTTTCGGAAGGATCGCACAACGCCTGCTACGCAGGCCAGTAGAATCTCTCATTGAAGAAAATCCACCAGACAACGAATACATCCCAAGTGAAATCACATCGCTTATTGGCAGCAACTTTGTATGGAATGTTAGCTTCACGTGGGATACTGTCATGAGAAGTCAGGAATGCTTCCAAGTTAATAGCATTATATCCTCTGGTGCTTCAAATCAGCCACTACTCCTTATGTCCCCAGATGCTTCACACTTGACATCAGCTATTGTCTCAGCAAGCTCAAGTAGCTCTATCCAAACAACACCAACACCAAGTGAAACAAGCAATGAATCACAGCAGGCCATTCAACCAAGACAAACCATCTCAACACCAACCAAGTGCGCTATCACTCAGGGAACACAGGACACACCAACTAGCAAATCAAGTTCTTCAACACCTACCAAGAAAAACGTTGTTGTTTCAGTGTGTCATATGCAGTCTCGCAACACCAAACTTAAAACTGATGATAAGGTAACCACTTTACAGCTACCCTTAAACTTGCTGTCACTCCTACTGAATTACATCCACTCTCACTTGTTTCCTAATTTTGCAAGCCCAAAACTGACACAAAAGCTGAAGAATCACATGATACATGTTCAACTATTGTCCTGCCTGATACTACTAAAAATAAGGTACTACTACATCTCTTTCCTTTCAGCTCATTCATTAAGACTTAACCACAGCTTCTTTTACAAGGCAAAGGGACTAGCAGAAACGGCTGAAAAAGCCAAACAAGTAACCCCATCATTGCCTACAAATACCCCAGCCAAAAGAAGGTGTTTAAATCACTCCTGGGTGCATTCCAATAATAAAGCTTTCTTCCATTGTAACTAACACATCTTTACAATAAACAGAGAAAGGCCTACAACAACACATCCGGTTGCTAAGAAATTGTTCAAGGATAGTACCCAGCAAAAAGGCAATGACAGGTTACTCCTCAAACACAAACTCTCCTATGTACACATAACAAATTAGCAATTTAAAGGCATTTCCTAATCTCATAGTTCTTAATTCATCTACACAGTGAATGAGTTGCCGACATACAATCCATCTCAAGACTTTTGCTTATATATATGTACAAAGCTATGTCCCAGCTAGAAGACAGAGTGCAGTTGTGAAATTACCCAGGACTAAAAACCAAGATCTTTTGTTCATGGCTTTTTGTCATGATTATCATTGTATATAAGTGTTGCCGTATCTACCTTCCTTAGTACAGTATGATCTAAAGATGTAGAACATAACATGCATATGCATACAATCTAGCTGAATGACTTGCCTTTATGCTATCTAAGTAGTTCCAGTAAAATGGACTTTTTTTTAGAACTAAAGTTCCAACATCTACTGTAGTTTTAGCAACTGCTACAACTGCTATAATTATAGTGCATATAACACTATAACAAAACTTACCTAATTCAATTAGCTCCTTTTTGGTACATACTTCAACTCACATTAGCTGCACATACCACTATGTAGTATTAGGCAACTTATGCTTTATCTACATGCATTGCTCTGCCTCTATCTATGCAATGATTAGAACTTTGTAATTCATTCAGCTATTTATATTAGACAAACTATGCCATGCCTACCGTTACACTACTAAACTATCCATCTTCACACCGTTATTCACAAACGCTCACAAATCAATGCTTCAAACTAATTCATTCTTTTCACCACCTACAACAGGAAAAAAATTAACACACAACTAAATTCCCAAAAAAAGAACGAACGCATTCTAATCCAGAGAAGCTGGTGCAGCGCGCACAGCGCGCTCTCGCTCTAGTAATGATTCAAATGGAGAGATCAATGACGGGCCTAAGAACAATTAATCAAGCTCAGGTCAACTAGCTAGTGGTCAGTATATGCAACGTGCAAAATTGCAGACAAATTCGTCAGTTCATCTTGTTAGACACGGCCTCGAGAGTAAAACTTCGGTAACTAATTGACCATTTCCTCAGTATTAAGATATGGCTATTTCTAGCCTTTAAGGTTTGTTCTAGTATTATTTATCCATCCAACCATTATTCATCTAATTTACTCAATCTTACTTCTAACCACCCTCCGATCAACCTGCATCACCACTACTACAGAAACGGTTTTTTCGTGCGGGCCGAAAGGCATCTTTCTGTGCGGAAGGCATGCCCGCACGCGCGAGAAGGTCTGGAAAAAGACCATTTTCGCGTGCGGGCGGCCCAACCGCACGGGAAGATCGATTATCCCGTGCGGTCGGCTTAAGCAGCCCGCACGGAAAGATTCATTATCCCGTGCGGGTCGCTTAACCCGACCGCACGGGATAATCGATCTTCCTGTGCGGTCGCGTTAAGTCGACCGCATGAAAAAAAATTCAAAAAAAAATAAAAACCCTACCTATCCTGGCGGCGGCGGCGCGGAGCCGGATATACTTCCCAAATAACACAAAATTAATTTCACATCACAAATAACACAAAATTAATTTCACATCATCACAATTTCACATATATACTTCCCAACTAATTTTTTTGTACAATTAAATTTACAAATAAATTCACATCACAAATTATAAAAAAAAAATAATTTCACGGCCGACGCCGGCTGCGATTGTGGTGTCGTCGTCGTCGGTGGCGGTCGGTGGAGGCGGTGGAGGCGGCGGTGGCCGTGGAGGAGGCGGTGGCGGTGGCGGTGGCGGTGGCGGTGGAGGTGGTGGTGGTGGAGGAGGTGGCAGTCGGTGGAGGTGTCCGTCGATGGAGGCGGCGATGCGCCGGCACACCCGAGAAGACTCCACCGGCAGCGGTGGTGAAGGCGACGGTGGAGGCCGGAGGCGGAAGAGGCCGGCGGCGGGGAGGGGGCGGTGGAGGCCGGCGGCAGGGAGGGGGCGGTGGAGGCCGGCAGCGGGGAGGCGGAGGCGGAGGCGTAGGCTGCCGGCGGAGGAGGAGAGCCCTTGACGGCGGAGGCGGGATCTGGATTTCGTCGGGTGTTAGAAAATTTCGGAGCCCGCGCGCACCTATATAGGCAGTGATGATCATCGCGTGCGGGCGGCTTAACTGCCCGCACGGAAAGATTATCTTATCTTTTCGTGCGGGCGTCTTAAGAGGCCCGCACGGAAATCCAGTTCAGCCAAAATTGATCGGAATTATTAGGAAGTCAAAACCTATAAAATAAAATTTGAAAAAATTATATTAATTCATGATAAATAGATTAGTATTTGAATAAATTATTTCCCCTATACATTTTTATGTGAGAAAATACACATATGAGATGTGTATCGATTTGGCCGATTAGGGTTTAGGAATAATCTCCAGTTTGACTGTTTTGACCCATTTATTTTTAAATATTCTATGAGTTCGCCTTCCTTTAAATATTCCTATTAGAAAAATACATTTTAAATACATATACCGCATCATTCAGAGGATTTTAAATGTTGCCGCCCCCCTCCAATCTCTTTTTTTTCTTCTCTAGTGTAGAGGAGAGAGGTGCAACTTTTTTTATTTTTATTTTATTTTTCTAATATTTTTTTCACACATAGGAGCATGCAGGAACCAACCAAAAAAAATTTAAGCTCGAATAAACGAAATATGTGATCCATAGAATTTTTCAAAGTTCTATCAAAATGGGTACCGAAGCTTCTCACCTCAAAAACACAATCTTGCAAGCGGAATTTTGAAATTTTGATTTCGCTGAATTCGGCAAAGCAACGAATGTAACTTTTTCTGTAGATGTCCGTTGATATATTATATGTCTGATTTCGAATCCATATGAAAAAATATGGCTGTTTTATCGAAGGACACTCGACTTATGACTGTTTTAACGGCAGACTCAAAGATAAGCTTAGTGAATTGTTAAAAATAATTGGTGTAAGATAAAATCATGAAAAAATTCATGTGGATGCTAATCAATATGTTAGACTCACTGGAATTTTGGCACGATTTTATATTTACATCTAGATCCCCAATTAAATTGCTCAAAGGAGTAAAAATCCAATATAATCCTAAACCCTAATCGGCAAAACACGTACCTCATCCAAAAATGCATTAAATTATATGAAAGTGTATATGGACCATAATTTATTCAAATACTATCTTATTTATAATGAATTAATATAATTTTTCTAAAATTTATTTTATTAGTTTTGACCCCCTAAAAATTCAATCTAATTTCAGATAGGCCAATTTTCTTTATTTTGCTGAGAATAAAATATAAGGAATTTTTGTGTGCAACCAAGGAAAATGGAAACTATGTGTTTTAATATATCTCCACAAAAATCCACTTTATTTTATCCAACCCACAGAATAAATTATAGCATTATAAAGAAGAGGAGAAGGAAAATAAGTAGGGAAAATCCTGAAAATGTCCAGACAATGTGTTCAACAGTATTGCCAAGCAGGCCCTTTCCGTGCGGGTGGCTTAAGTGGACCGCACGAGAAAATCCATTTTTCCATGCCGTCCCTTAAGTGGGCTGCACGGAATAGTGCGGCATTATCCCGTGCGGTCCACTTAAGGGACCGCACGGGATAATGCCGCATCGGTTTTTCCAGGCGCGGCCACTTTTGGCCCGTCTGGAATCTATCGGAGGCCTCGTCCAGAAAAATCGTTTTTGTAGTAGTGCGCCAAGGGAGTAATTCATACATAATGTAGCACAGATTAAAATTATTAGTTAATTTATAACCATTAGGAAAGTATCTTTAAAAAAGATTTACAAATATGGTACTCTCTTCGCTTTGAATTAGTTATCTATGTTTGTTATAAGTCAAATATTTTGATCTTTCATCATAAATATCTATAAACTCATATAGCTTAACTTTATAATATTTAGATATTTAGATTTAGCATAAAAATACTTTCATGATATGTAACATACCCAAAATTTTAATTTCAAAATATTTACTTCAATGAAGCATCAAAACACATTTTCCATTTTAAATTTTGTATTTCTTTTTCATAAAAATTAAAATTGAGGGTTAGCTAGCCAAGTTATCCCAAGAAATGAGGTAAATTAAAACAAATCTCGCTTTCTAAAATAAGAACTTTCTAAACTTCTTCATTTTAGCACCTAATAAATTTTTATCACATTTTATTTTGGTAATAAAAGAAGTTACACAAACACATCATGGCCTAATGGCTCGAAGATGTATGTTTTCTAAACCTACGATTTAAGTTAGTACTTAACAAATAAAATAAAATATAGTTTACTTTAAACAAACTACAAATTATATTAATTTCAAACATGTTTTCATCATAATAAAAGAATCACAAAACTAAAATTATTGGGATGATATGGGGTGCATTTAATGCTTGTTTTTGATTGAGTTTGCTTTTCCATAATTATAATCTTGAGACTTTCATGCAAAAATACATATATGCTAAAATAATGAAAATTTATTACAAGACAACTAAATAAATAAAACCTAAGAAAGAGAAATGAACTTTATTAATGCTATATAAATAAAGGTCATATAAATTAACATGTAAACATGAAATACATAAAATCTTGCTGTGCATATTTTATTTGTATTGTTTTTGGGTCTTAAATGCATTTGCATAGTAGGATTCATATAAGATTGTAAGCTATTTAAATAATATAAAATAGTTAATGAAATATAAAATTATTGAGAAAATTCTTACAAATACTAATCAACATACAAAGCTCACAGCAATTTTGTTTGAATTTATCACATCATTTGATGCCCTAACAAAAAGGTTCAAGTCAGCTAAAAATCTGGAATATTAGAATAACACTTAGCCTAATTAACACACTCACCAAATTAAATCCATAACTCTAATCCCAGTGGCATTTTACCAAATAACTAACTACTATGTGCTTAACTAGCAGTAGGTATGGCTTAGCTAATGTCAAATTATTACCCACGAAATGATAGTCCCAAAATCCCATCACAGTTCTAATCTGCTTTAAACATTGTCAGTTGGCCATATTCATCTTTTTACCACAGTAAAACCACAACACATCTACGCTTTCCCTTTTGCACAAATAAATAATAAGCTATCATGAACTTCCAGTAAATTTGGTTTAATCTAAAACCTCTTATAATTAGGTATAAAGCTATATGCAAGATAGCTAAACACCACTACTCCAAGACTTACAAAATTTGAAGCTTCTAAGCCTTCAACACCATTTCTCTCTCTGCTATGTGGGGCCCAGCCCTTGTGGGACCCACCTGTCGGCCACACGACCTTGCCACCACCTCCTCCAACCCCAGGAACGCTGCCATGCAGCTGGACACGCGCCGGAACGCCACCATGCCACCCCGCCGATCACCGCCCCCATGACCTCCACCTCTCGACGCGTCACTCCACCCATGCGTGCACATCCTCTTCCTCACGGCCTTCCACCAAGAACCCTAGGGAGATCACCTCGAGAGCTCCAGGAGAAAACCCATCTTTTCCGGTGCCGTCGAAGTCCATTGCCGTCGCCATCCTTCTCTGGTAAGCTTCGCCGCATACCAACTGTGAGAACGTGATCCCCTATCGATGCCTAACACGGCCATGTCCAAATTTCTCCTTACCATGCAAATTGAGTTCGCCGCGCCGCCGTGTTCACGCTCTCGACCTCCGCGGGCGCAGTCGCCGTGCAGGCTACGTTCTCGTTGCACGGTGCGAATCTTGCCAAGCAGCTTGACCATCGTCGTCGCCTCCTCATAGGACCCTGTGGCCATAGCCCATCAAGCCGAGGGGCTTCCAATCACGAGATCGAGCATCGTCTTCCTCCACTCCGGCCACCGCCCCCTTCCTGATCCCGGTCGCTACGGTAGGTCCCCGACCGATTCCTCCCACGTGTAGCAACCCTAGGGCATCACTAATCTCATGCATTCGTCTTCTTGCCAGTTGGTTGGCCATAGCTCGCTATCGCCATTCGTTTGAGGCACACCACCGCCTGCGCCTTCAAGCCAAACGATTCAGGCCACCTTTTTGGGCAAGAACACCACCATTAGCTTCGCCATGATCTTCCGCATGTTTTTGCTTTTGTCCGCGACCCAATCCGAGGTGCCGTTCGCCGCCGACGAGCTCGCTCGAGCTGCAGCCATGCCTCCCTGCCAGTACACTCATGCCAAGGACCACGTTTTGTAAATTCAACTAAATCTAGGGTTCACTTTAAAAACTGACAAATCACTTACATGTGGGGACCGAACCTATATGTAATACCTTTGAATCATAGGGACTCAAAATGAAAATATTATTAGACATGTGCCTTTAGACTGCGGGTAGATTTCTCACTCTTCCAAGGGGTTTTACGCAAAATCTGTTTCACTGACTATTGGGTCCATTGAGATAAAATCTGGAAATTATAAGGAAATTAGCTAAATCAATTTTTATTAAGTTGAAAATTGTATAAACTTGTAAAACTTGTAGAACACTCATTTTAGCCCCATTTGAGATGAATCAAATTCCTGTAGATTCACTAAAGTATTATCTACAGTTATATGAACTGAAACATAATACCTTTTATGCAGAAAAATAACTCCAAAACTTTAATAAGATATAAATATAATAATATGTATTCCAATTTGTAAAATGCCTAGAAAATACATCTTAGGTTCAAATGCTGTGAACTAAAATTTTTTAGGACCACAAAATTATAGACCTTATTTCTGTAACAATGAGATCTGGAAGAATTAGTTTATAAATACCCTTAAAATTGTATAACATGTGTATGTCCTTAATTAATATAGGAACTTCCAAAATTCATATAGGATTAAATATAACTTCAAATAAAGTGATTTCAGGTTTGTTAGACTAATAATTGTATGATGTTAATACCATGAATTATAATTTAAACCATACAGTAATAGAACATTTCTAAAATTTGTGTATAGCAAATCATTAGCATAATATACATTATGACTTGTAAAATATGTAGTAAAATCATTCAAGAACCAAAGATTATGAACTCAAATTTATTAGACTTTGAAAGTTATTCACTTATTTACTAGAAACCAAAATTTAACACATTATGGGTATAAAATATTTTTAAAAAGTCTATATAATTTACAATTGACTTTACGTACCTATAGAATATAAAATTTATAACATATTCATAGTAGCTCTAAAAATAGTGAAATAAACTTTATTAGACTTAGAAGATCACCCTCTTTACTGCTGTAACCAGAAATCTACAACAACTTAAATAAATATTTCATCTAAGTTTAAATAGAGCTTATATAACCTACTACTAGTATGTAAATTAGAAAAATTCATAACTCATAAATGCTAAGTGATAAAATAGAAATTATTTCACCATAATTCATGACTAATCAGTACTTAATCAGTGTAGTAAATTCATGCAGGTTAGAAGCATTTTGGATTTTTGAGTGATTTGGAGTTATTTTGGTTGTCGTTATTTCGTATTGTGATCAAATCCGATGGGTGAGGAGATAGGGATTATTGCTGATCATAGAGAAGATTCTAACTAAAGACAAGTATCCTTTCCTTTGAACACTTTTAATCCTATGTTTTATGGGCAAATGTTTTGATTGTAAAACTTGCATGCCCTATTTAGTAAAAAAATATATATTTTGTTGATAAAATGGTAGTTATATCCTAAAAATTGCAAATATCCTTTTTAAAACTCCAACACCTTGCTGTTTGAAATCTTAGGATTAATCAAAGTACCATATTGGTACTCAAATGGATATAATTATGCTTTTGTCGAATGTCATTTTGCTTAGCTTTGCTTAGAACTATCTACCATGGTTATGGATTACTTGTATATGCTATTAGAACCATTTTAAACCTTATGGTCAGAGATGATTCTCTGCTTATTTGCGAACTAAAATAAAATGGATGTGAATTTCATACTTGGGCGACAAGTGGTATGCATATGGTGGTAATTGCATACTGATAGGGGGAGTGTTCGCCTGAGTCAATTAAGGACCGAACTTTGTGTCACTCACTATTATTTACTGTACATCCACATGTGCTATTTATGGGGTGGCCTTAGCTAATTAAGTTATTTAATGCCTAACCTTGCATTCGGGAGACCATTGTAGTAGAGGTAGCGTTCTCGGTTTATGGAGCTATCTTCAAGAACTATCCGTGTGTGTGTTGAATTTAAGGCTAGCGAATATTACTAGATGTATCTGTGTTTCTGTGAGGGGACGACTATAATGTTCCACCTCACAGCATGGGCGTCTAAGTCTGTCCAATACAACGACAACATGTCTCGTAGGGGAACGGTTGTGTTCGCTGCCACGACGTTAGGTTAGGGCGTGGGCCCGTCACCTAACGGCTCTAGGTCATATGCCTAGGTTGGATTCCCACTTATCATGCTCATGCAAGGTTAGGCATTAGGTAATGTAAAGGCTATGTTGTAACCTCTAGATCGTATTCAACGTGTAGAGTTTGATGGTACCAACGGATACCGGATAAACTAGAGTAATTCACATCATGTGAGTAAAGCTGTACAAATTCTGCAGAGTCTAAAACTAATCGATTAGCTGTGCTCACGGTCATGAGCGACATAGTGTGAATTGTCATGGGTATAAATTTATCTTTTACAAATGTTTTTGAACTTGATTTGCATACTTGAAATGATGATTTTGTCCGATATGGGCTAAAAATGAAATGTGTTGCTTGTTGCCATAGAAGACGCAAGAATGATACTATGATGAAATATATGATGTTATTATGTTACTAATATGATGTCATACCATGTTATATATGCTATCAACTTGTAAAGGCTTATCTAAATTCCGTTGCAAAATGGTTGTGAAATAAATTTAGCTTTAAGCTATTATATGACCACACATAGTCATTTAGAGCTCGCATGTACTTAGAGTTGTATTGCCTTGCATGTACATTAACTATGTTAATGTACCGATACTTGTTTTCTTTTGTGGTTTCCTTTAGTTGTGTTTTTGTAGTTTCCTTTAGTTGTATTGCAGGTAGTTGAGTGTTGCGGGTTTCATTGTTTTTCTTCAGGACAGTTCATTAGGGACCTACCCTTGGTCGGCTTGCTTGTAAGGTTCGGTAAACAAGCTTCCGTTGAAATCTAAATATTTGGCCAGTCGGCTTATGTACCTTTAATTAGTTGTAATCTGAAGTTTTATTATTTCTATGCCTTATTACACTAAGCCAATGTTTTGATAAAAGTGTTTAGTTAGTCTCTTGCTTCGGGGCTAGCTAGATGTGAGTAAGGGTAGAGATCAAATGAGAGTGAGTAAGGGTAGAGCTCAGGCAAATTTTTGTCAAGTCTTCTGAATGTGTAACACATTTGGTTGTCATCTTCGTATGGTTTGACGGACACATCTCAGGCTGAAATTGACAGCCATGTTTGAATCTTAGCAGCGTCTCATTCGCTCATTATTCGACATTGTAAATTTTATATCGAATGGTGTTAAGTTATGATCATGGACACATTAAGGTTTGAGTGGCTATTTTTATGTGTATGGATCTCACTTAGCCAAAATCATGTGGTGGTCATGAATGATACCGAACGGTATAAATTCGGCGTGCTCTACATGATATATATTCATATATTGTTAAACTACATAGATTTATAAAATTATATGTTTGACTTATCAGTTATGACAAATTTTGAATGATAAGTAATTTAAAATAGAGGGAGTATCATTGTTTTATTATTTTGAGAATACACTAATTAACCTTATATGCAGATAGATATAGAGAGCAAAAAGCCAGCTTAAAATATTTGACTTTATCTGCATCAGAACAACGTACAAAAATAATTAACGGTGCAAATTCGCAGGGCGTAGCGTATAGGGAGGAGGCAAGAATAATTAGGTCGTGGTCAACTATTAGCCAGTAAACGGAAACATGAAAATTACACGTAATACTGGAAGAACGGCTCATGCCTAAAGTGATCATGACATATTTATATATTGTGGCTCGAAAGACTGAAAGAAATATATCGGCAAATTCTCAGGAAGAAACACTGCGAGTGATTCCATGAATATATATATATATATATATATATATATATATATATATAAAGAGCTCTTTATAGAATTTTATACGATCATGTCACTTCACTTGACTCTTCTCATGGCGATTGTGAATTCGCGATTTGACGATGCGACCCCGGATTTAACCTTGCTAGCAGATACTACCTCCGCCTAAAAATATTGGTACCTAGCTAGGATAAGTATCTCATGCTAAAATAACAAATCTGGGTATCTCAATCCAGATTTATTGTTATAAGATGGATCAAATCTAACCCAAGATAGTAATATTTTAAAACGGAGAAAGTAATATTGTTTTACGTAGAGTTTAATACTATGATATGTCTGCTTTAGTTCTGGGAATCTGGACAGGCCACATCCTAATACTACGAATTTAGATGTTCAAATTCGTAGTATTAAGATATGTCACATCCGATCAAAATTTCTTATATTTTGGGATGAAAGAAATATATTTTGGGACGAATATACTAGTATCTAAGCAAGAAGTAAGTTTACGAAATGCAGTAAGGCTGTGTTTGGAACGTGAGGTTAGAACTCACTTTTCACGCATGTAAAACGGAGCGACACATTTTCTTATGATTAATTAAGTATTTGCTAATTTTTTTGAAAAATAAATTAATATGATTTTTTAAAGAAACTTTCATATAGAAAATTTTTTAAAAAACCACACTGTTTAACAGTTTAAAAAATGTGTGCGTGAAAAAAGAGAGATGAGTTGGAAAAGTAGGGTGGAGAACCCAACCTAAGAGCATCAGCAATGCTTATTCCAAAACAAGCAATAAGGGTGAATTATTATCGGGTAAAGCAACTAGCAGGAAAATCTCACAATGTGTGTATGTAAGAGAGAGAAGAATAAGATGGGACCCACCTTCATCCCATCTATCACAAGTCTTGATGCCGTCATATTTTCTTACACCGATAATAAGATTGTTATATGTAGTAACTATTTACTACTTTCATAGTGTTTATTACCTAATAACAAACACTTATTTAATGCTTACTACATGCTCTAGCGCTACATTATGGATGTCCACACAGATCGAGATACGGATATCCATCTATAGCTTAAAATATTTGACTGTACGATCGATCCACACCAAATCAGCACATGTCACAAACCAGACTAGCATATATATGATTCAAATGTGGAGAGATCAATGACGGGCCTAAAAACAATTAATCAAGCTCAGGTCAACTAGCTAGTGGTTAGTATATGCAACGTGCAAAATTGCAGACAAGTCATAAGTTCATCTTGTCAGACACGTACGGCCTCGAGAGTAGAATTTCGGTAACTAATTAACTATTTTCTCAGTTCTATAAGATATGGCTATTTCTAGCATTTAAGGTTTGTTTTAAAATATAAGGACTTATATAGTATTATTTATCCTTCCAACCGTTCTTCATCTAATTTACTCAATCTTACTTTTAACCACCCTCTGAATTTCCAAGCAACCCTTAGTTAATAAAGGGCATTACGAAGGGAGTAATTCATAGTGTAGCACATATTAAAATTATAAGCTAATTTATAATCGTTAGGAAAGTATCTTAAAAAAAAGATTTACAAATATGGTACCATTCGTTTCAAATTACTGGTTTATCATAAGTCAAATATTTTAATCTTTGAACATAAATTTTTATAAACTTATATAGTTTAACATTGTAAGATTTAAATTTTTAATTTAGCACAAAAAATATTTTAATAATATATAATTCACATGTTATTAAACTACACAAATTTATAAAATTATGTAAATTGCACCCACGACACAAGGATGCGTTATAGTATAAGAACTTGGAAATTAAATGTCCGAGTACAATAATTTAGCAAGTGCATGCATTCTAGTACAGTGTCAGAGAGTAGTACTCTCATAACGGGGAAGAGAACACCCCCTTAAAGATCCGGCCAGGGGGTAAGTAGGGATCGAGCTCGTGGCGCGTGTGGTATGGAAAAATATATAAAACAAACAAATATAAACACAACACATATACAGATTCAGGCAGCTCGGAAGCGTAATACCCTACTCCTGTGTTTGGGACTATTAGGATGTAAGAATGTACAATACAAGTTTACAAGATGAGTTTGTGCTAGAGTTGCTCTATCTAGGGTTTTTCCCTCTCATTTCCCGTCAGCCAAAATCATTCCCCATCTCAGTGGCATGACCCATCCTTTTATAGTCGGAAGGAGAGTATATAGCGTTGTTATCATATAGAAAACATCTATACTATGTCTTGTCATTGTCTTCTCTGACATCCTAGACTTAATGGAAGGATTACCACGACGAGTTTGTTTTCACCGTGCCTCGGGCACTCTGCTAGGAAGCCCTGGGGCCGCTATGTCTTTCTCCTCTTGCCATCTGTTCGAAACCAGGCTTGGTGGGCCCAAGCCAAGTCACGATAGAGCCGCTGCTGATTTTCTTTTCTTAGCGGTGAAGTCGTAGATCACCCACCAGCGCACGACATATCGCACCGCCCCTGTTTCTATAAGTGATGCGGCACCGCCAGCGTTTTTACACCTCGCTACCTTCTGTTTACACTCGGTCGAGCTGTAATCTCGAGCCGTAATTTCTTGGACACCACATTGTTAATGGCATGATGATGTTGCCCTCGAACAAGTCGCTGGGCCCATCATTCTGCACAACCTGTCAGCGGCGCCCACCGATTCTGCCCCAACGTGGTGAGCCTCGGGCGAAAACCGCCATGAAAAACCTAGGGCAATAGATGCCATCAGGCTCCTCACTAACAATGTTATGCGATTTGTTTTCACCCTAAAAGTGAACCAACTCCCTAGGCTGTTCTTATATCTATTCTGAGATGTACATAGCGTTCGCGTCCGGGCCTCGAGCATGCCCAGGCCTTGGTACACCTGGTACCCGGGTCCCCTGGTCGAGCCCGGGCCCCGGGCACGTTCTCATGCTTCATAACAGACGTTCTTGTTATGTTTGACGAGCTTCTCAAAGATGTTATTGATGAAGGAGTTCATGATAGACATAGTTTAGAAGACATACCAACATGCATTCTATGAGCACCTTGAACATGTAGATCTTGTATGTTCTGCTTGTGTTCCTTGCCTCCCCCGAGTACTCAGGGATCAAGCACAGGGAAGATATGTTATGGATGCGTCCCATGGGAGGGGCGTACCTGAGGAGATTGGTGCCCCAAGCGCAGTCCTCGGGGGTTGCGCCTTAAGGCAGATATGACCCAAGCAGAAGCAGTCTCGCTCGGGATTCAATGTGTGCTCTAGGCATTGTCCACTGAGTGCACCCAGGGGCTGTATCTGGGCATGGCCCGCAGAGGGCTGCACCTGAGGGTATATATGCCTCAAGCAAAAGCACTCGAGGCCCAATGTGCCTCGAGCACAACTCACGGGAGGCCGTACCCGAGGATTAGTAACGAAGATGCGCTAAGTAGCCGGTAACTGGGACCCTGGTTTTCATTTCTCCAACATACAGTATCTTAATAATTTAGTATCTTGGTACACCAACTTAGCTATGTGTTGTTTTGAGTAATGAGTGCTAGATAAGTTTTTTTCACAATGTCAATATGCCATCGTATAGCAATTGTATTGATATTAACTTATAATCTTGAATATAATCTTTTAAGAATTATATTGGACATCCAATTTGCACCATCGGTTTGGATTTTTTTGCCTTTTAAAATCTCAACCGAAATATAATATTTTCTACGTAGTAAAGTTTAATTGACTTTGAGATATTAGAATAACTCTTTAAATATGCTTATACAAAGCCACGCTAGTGTACTTAAAAATTGAACCTGTATAAAAAATGCTCGGAATAATTTGTCACATTACCAAAATCGTATCCACCATGAAAGTTATTGCACTCGAACACTCACTTATAAATTTCTTATACGAAATTGCACTTATTTACTAAGTAGTTCTTTAACCAAATTGCACCTACCTGCTACCAAGTTGATACACCGTAAATGCAATTTACTATATAAAATTAATGTTTGACTTATGATAAATTTAGATGACAAGTAATTTAAAATGGATGAAGTATCATTAGTTTGTTGTTTTGAGAATACACTAATTTAACCTTCATATGCAGAGAGAGATATGGAGAGCCAAAAAGCCAGCTTAAAATATGTGACTCTATGTGCATCAAAACAACACTTACATATCCACGTACAAAAATATTTAACGGTGCAAATGCGCAGGCGTAGCGTAGGGAGGGGGCAAGAATAATGAGTTCGTGGTCAGTAAACGGAAACGTGAAAATTGCACGTAATATTGGAAGAACGGCTCATGCATGTGACTAAATCTTAGTCTTGTCATCCCACGAAATCGCTAAACGACAATGACAGCGATGACGATAGCTCTGCGGCCAGATTATTTATAGTGAACTTAGGAAAATGTCTAATGTGATCATGACATGCTTATATATTATTGCTCGAAAGATTGGAAGAAATATATCGGCAAATTCTTAGGAAGAAACATTGTGAGCGGCGATCCCATGAATATACAATAAAGACCTCTTTATAGAATTCTATACTAAACATGTCACTTGACTCTTCTCATGATGACTGTGAACTCACGAAGACGACACAACCTCTTGTTGAAGTACTAAAAACCTTTTTTTTATGCGGCTAAAATCTATTTATCCATACAATTGGACCATCCGTCTGCACGAAAAAGTCTATGAAAATAACAATATTTTAATATGGGTCATCACCCCATGCAAAAATTCGATTTTCGCATGCGGATGCTTATATCGTCCGCATGAAAAAATAAAAAAAAATCTCAAAAAAAATCGAAACCCTAGCTCTCATGGCGCCGACGGCACTGATCCGGCTGTCGCGAGGCCGGTGGCGTCGGATCAGGCCGCCTCTTCGTCAACGCCGACGGCGCCGCTCCCGACCGCCTCCGCGTCGTCGTCCCAGCCGCCACCTGTGCGCTCCCGGCCTCCTCCTTGTCGGCAGCGGCACCGCTCGAGGTTGCCGCCGTCCACTCCCGACCATCGCCCGCACGCTTTAGGCCGCCTCCTCGGCGGCGGCGGCGTCACCCGCCACCGCCCAAAGGAGAGGAGACAAGAGAAAGAGAGAGAGGAGAGGAAGAGGTGAAAATAATATCAGGAGAGGAAGAGAGATGAGAGGAGGTGAAAAAATTTGAAGTGTTAAGAGAAAAAAAAGAGAGGAGGGGAGAAAAAATTCTGTGGAGGAGAGAGGGTATTTTCACAAGGGACCACTTAAGAGGCTTGCATGCAAAAATCTATTTTCACATACGGCCCCTTAAATGGTCTATATGTAAAAATAGGCTCATTTTTTGCACGTGGCATCTTAAAAGGCCCGTCTGCAAAAATTGTTTTTTTCATATGGGCCTTTTAAGGAGCCGTATACGAGCAGTTACGATTCATTTGTAATTTATAGGAGTCCTCGTATAGAAAAATTACTTCAGCAGTAGTGACGTTAGCTGATAATATTGTTTTGCATAGAATTTAATAGTATCTGAGTAAGAAGTGTGAAGGAAAGAGAATTTTTTTCCTTTAGGACTTAAATCCTCTAAATTTTTTATGTTTTTTTACAAATCAAATATCCTTTAAAATAACTACCTTATCCAACTGTGAAAGAGAGAGGAAACAGTATAGGGAGAGAGAAGATAGGCGTACCTCAGAATTCTTTGCAGTGTAGAAGATCGACCTTAAGGGCTTACCTCCTATGGTCAACATTGAAGGTGCCCTAAGGCCTTCAGCAAAATACAAATTTACCTACAACTTGGCTCTAAAATATGGCAGATTTAGCCACATGTTCAAAAATATGGACCTAATTCGAACACATGGAGATAGTAGGTATACAACTCAATGTTAAGGCTTGTTCAGTTTATAACCACTTTCAACCCTGCTAAAATTTAGCATTATCAAATTTTAGTACATTTTAGCATTACCAAATTTTGATAACGTAGGTTACATTCAGTTTAATGCCTTACCAAAATTTAGTAGAATTTTTAAGAGTAAAAGTTCGGTGAGATAGCATTAGCCCCCTACCGGCTCCCTCTACTGCAGCATGCCCAAGCAGCATCACTAGGCTCCAATCAGCTCGAAAATCACGCACGATAGAACTGTTCATGCACGAAACTAACCGAATTCTGTCAAACCAAGTTACAGGTTAGTTACGAAAAAGCTTAAAGTTCTTTTGGATATTTATGTTTTATTGCTTAAACAATTGGAAGGAATATATTGGCAACTTCTTTCAAAGATCCTTCCACCTCATGCATTCTGGCGACCAGAAGTGAGCGCAGGGAAAGATCATTCGCTCAATATCAATATTTCTGTGCACTTGTGCTTCAAGCAAAGGTGAAACAGAGAGGTTCAAGTGTACATGGAAATTGTATATACGATTTAAAGGACTCCAAAGAAGGGATTAGTGATAGCAGAATTCAACTCGGCTCCAGCAGTGTTCAGGACGGCCTTGTCAACCTTGTCCCTCGCCAAGAATAAGAACTCGTTGCCTTCGAGTTTCTCAAATCCACAAAGCTGGAGAAACTCTATGCCCCCATGCAGATTGCCAACCCTCTCCTGCATTGTACCAAAACAGATTATCAATCACGCGTTGCTCAAAATGATAAAAGCAGAGCATTTTACCAGGTCCATATGTAGTTATTTTCACCTGAAATGTAGCGTTGGTCAATCTGATCTTCCTGAATTTCTCCTCATCAGGATTTTTAGCTACATTGCCAATGTAGGTAAGGAGTGTTTGAAAAGCCCTCTTCACTTTAGCATCGTCATCCTGTTCCAAAAATGGCCCATAATTCGGTTAAATTGAATACCTAACATATACTATTGACTATATCAACATTGAATGATTCCACTCTCCAAAGCTTAACCTACGCAAGTGATGAAAAGTCAACATTATGTAGGTATTTAGCACACTTTGTTGAGACAGCATGTCAATACAAGGGACTATCAGACAAACAATGACTTTTGCTAATTTATTCCAAAACCAGACTATCATATAGTCATGCACCGTAAAGCTGAGTCCATGCAAGAAATATCAAATTTCTCTTATTGGCATGCAAATATGGTAGAAAAATATGGTTCCACAAATCCTTATCAGAAGTCAGGCGTTGCATAATTTGCAACACCTGACTTGCAAATATGCACATTGTTTGTTACCATCTTTAACAAGCTACATCTAAAACTACAGGGAGAACAAAAATTTTCAGTATAGTTTCAACAAACAATAGAATTCTCAAGTCTCTACAGCTGCATCTGTATTCACATGTATGCAATGAAATATGTGTCAATCTGCCTGACAAATGTGAGTAACATAGAAGATTTTCAAGTCAAAACTACACAGGCTACCTTGTTCTGCTGCTTAAGATTTCTTAAGCAATCCCTCATGCGCTCTGCCTTTGTAGCTGGCCTGACAGGTAATGCACTCTGGAAATCCATAGAACAGAGTTAGATGATAATAACGATTTCAAAACATCTTTTAGTTATACGATCTGCAATTATATTCTCTATCTTTGGCCTGATAAGTTCAGATCTAAAGGCCTCTACAAAAGCTGTTCCAACCAGAAATCCACTGACATAGGCATAAGAACTGTATGTTTCCTGAGATTCAGAATCAATCTTTTTTGTTGCTCGCATTAATCTCAGTGATTTGGTTTTCGTTTAGGCAATTCAGGTGCTCAAGGCTGCTGTTTAAACTGGCAGTAGGTCGTCTAGATGACTAAATCTGGACCAACTGCTAATTGTGAAAGGAAATTCGAATTCATGAGAAAAGTACCTTCTTCTCTTCAACTGGAGGTGGTGCGCTTGGTTTAGCAGCAGCTGGATCTTCCGGGGGCAATCCAAGTTTCCTTCTCCTTTCAGCCTGAGAATTAGAAAGAAATGATTGAGGTCTAATTGTCAGAGTTGACACTTACATGACAGCCATAGAAATATCCCCAGGTTATGTCAAAGCAAATATGTAACGCCAGAAAATTCTTATATAAAATAATAGAAGAAATCACCTTGTCCTCTTCCAGTTTCTGACGGATTTTTTCTCTAGCTCTTTTCTCCTCTTCTTTCTCAAGTCTTCGCAGTTCTATCATGCTGCAGGTGGTGGTAAACACAGTCAAGGGATGGAGAACAGAAAGTACTACTGGTCAAAATACAGAAAGTTCAAAAGGGAAACAAAGAACCAACCGTTTCCTTTCATTATCCTCCTCAATTCTTTTGGCTTCAAGAAGCTCTTTACCGATCCGAATCCTTTCCTAAAAATGCCTAATATGTAAGACAATACTGGCAAAAAAATGAACAGAAATATATACCACATACAAATGTAAGGAGCAATAACAATATGCTATAAACTCTAATATTCAAGATCCCCCAAAACTACAATATTGCAAAGGTGTAACTGGGAAACGCCAAATCACATTAAACATAAAACTGGAATTTGAGGAGAACATGCAATGATTTTCATGCTGTGATATTAGTGTTCATCATTATCTTCAAAAGAAGGATATGGTGTAATTTGTACTTGTTGTATTGTAGAACTGAGACAAATGAGATAAATTTCCATCTTTGATATCCTCTCATCAGTATTTTCAGATGAAAAATATAGTATAATTTTCACTTGTCCTGCAGCTTCAATCAAAATAGGGGACAGTAGGCTGAAGTCCCCGTAGAGACATGATGACGTGACAAAAGAAAACCGCAGTTACCATCTACACCTTCAACGCTACATATTATAGACAAATTTAAGACTAGCTCAGTACTTGAGATATATTACACTTCCAAGTAATATTATGCAGATTTCTTCAAACAAATTGACAAATTTGAAATTTGATTTCATGAAACAAAATCAACAAATTCCAGCAAACTATTAACATGATGTAAAGGATTGCTGACAGGTAGCATCAAAGTTACATCAAAATATATTATCATAAAAGTGCTATTGATTATAAAATGACTAAGCAAATGCATGTCTTTTTTTGATATGTTGTGCAAGAAGTACACTTGATAATGACTAAAAACACATCCAACTGCACGAAAGAAACCAGATATATAAATATGCTGCAGGTAATCTTGATGTCATCTGTCATACATTTCTAAATACATATACAAGCATATTGCATATATAATAAGGTCAAAAAAAGTTGAGAGAAACCTTCTCCCTTTCTCTTTCCATCCTTCTCTCTTCTTCTTCTTTCTTTTTACGAGCACGCTCCCTACAAATGGAGTAAATTCAATAGTTTAGTAACAGAAAGTTAAAATCAGAATTATATCATCATATCTGTGGTTGTTGCAGTGTTAACATGACAAACTAAGAGCAAATATTGGACAAGTTCCCTATTTAAGATGGTATGATTAAAAAGTGCACAATCTGCATATTGGGGGGGCTATCATGTTCAAAGTAGATACCTAGGGCATTGCATGGCATAAAAGTATAGAACTTCAGGAACTTAAATATGAGAACTCTATTGTCTTCTTTATTGAATTTCAAGTCCGATAAAAATTATCATTTTTAAAGAAGTGAAAAAATTGCCGTACCAATGCATGCAATTACAAAGCCCAACCACATATGACAAATCATAAGTACTTAAATGTCAATTGAACTGATTAAGAACGAGCAAAATTGTAGTGCTACAGACAAACATAAGTCTGAGCAATTTTCTGAAGACATGTATAAAACCATCAACTCATTATATAGATAATAAAGCAATAAGTTCATGAAAGCACCTCAACTCCTGAGCTTTAATCTTCATTTCCTCAGGAGACAAAGAGGGTTTATTAGCGTCAGTTATTGTATTAGCCGGAACCTGAGAGATGAAAGAAGGTAAGTGCATAAGTTATGTGCTGGAGAGCAAAAATTTTCTGGACAAGTGTAGGTATAACACAGAACAAATTCATCTATTACTCCATTGGACACAATTAATTGAACTCTGAAATGGGAGGTTAAATAACCTATTCAAATATGCAAAGTTTGGTCCTAGTTGTACTTGTACATGGGCCATACACAGGGGAAAAAAAAAATTGGACAACCTTTGCCAATTTTTCAAATGTTTGAAATATGTTTTCATCGTTACACTAAATACAACGAGCTGCACAAATAATGAATAAAGAAGGTAAATGTTTTGGGTAATTTTCTGAAACTCTATGGATGGAATGTAATACCAGAGATCAGACAGTGCAATTCACTGTAGTAAACTAAGGAACTACGAAAGTATGATGAAAATAATGCCAAAATAACCACTTAATATCAAAAAAAATACTTTTTTCAGCAAGGGACAAGTTTCCAGCATAGCAAAACGAATAAGGTATAATCAATTAATCAGCAACAAAAAAAAATCATCATACCAGAAGCGGTTCGTCAATATCTGGATCCTCTTGGTGCTCGGAAAGCCAGTTAATGGCACCTTCAATAGTGCTATTTCCTAAAGGAAAATTAAATGAGTGCAAACAAAGTTATGAATTAATCATGGTTTTTTTAATGAATGTGTTGTGTTTATTTAACTAATAGATAAGATAATCATAATATGTAAGTACAACTGCAAAACGTAGTCTTATTGACTGCTGGTGCACTCAGACAGTTTTGCCTAAAAGCACAGAAAATAGTCCAGCTTTCAATGCATATATCATGCCTTGTTTTTTCTGTCATATTGTACATTTCGGTCCACAGGCACTACAATGCAGAATGTATGTCTAATTTGCACTCATAATGTATCTTGCTGCATGCGCAAGCACTAGAGTTTTTGATCTGCAAAATTCAATTAGAAAAGCATACACTTTCCAATCTAGATCGTTGCTTTGTTCATCATATGCTTCATCCTTGGTCCAGAATTTACTGTGATAAAGCCTTCTAGCCTACAATTTCCCCAAACGATGTCTCAAATAGCTCACAAGTGAACATATATACACTTGAACAGTTAATGTTTTTCTGCTACAGTAATTTACTAAATAAGACAAATCTAAGTTGGAGAAAGAACTTGACAGCATGGTACAAATGTTGAACTAAGACATATATCTGGCTACACATACCAGAAAAATGAAGTGCCCTAGTGGCACGCGCCGTCGTGAACCCCATCGCCTCGAGGTCTGCCAGCATCTCCTTGTTAACCTCCGGCACCACCATCTCTGCCGGAAGTAAAAAGCCACCAGATTGAGATGCCGGAAGCAAAAAGCCACCAGATTCAATACTCTTTGCCACCCAAAGGCAGCCACAGATCATAACCCTTTCGATCATCTCAAAGAGACACCTCACCTTGCGGCTCGGTGCTTGCTGAGGCATCGACATCCATGGCCTCACCGGCCGGCTTCGGCGGCGGCGCCTCGAGATCAATGGGCTTGGCCGCCTCCATGGTCTTGTCAGTGAATTCCGTGTGGCCGGTGCGCTTGGTGTGCAGGTCCACCTCCTGCGCGGCGCAAGATCAGAGATCCACAGAACCAGGTGTGAGATCAAAATCGGATCGAGAACCCCCAACCGAACCACCAAATCCGGCAGAATTCGATCTCGAGAAAGTGAAAACCCAGGGAAGGGAGGAGGGGGATCTCACGGTCTGGGAGCGGCAGGGCTTGCCGCAGGCGGCGCAGACGAGGTTGAGGACGGCCTCGGTGGACTCGGAGAAGTTGGCGTGGTTGGTGGCCTCGGCGTGGGCCTGCGCCTCCTCCACGCTCCGCAGCAGCACGCCGCAGTCGCCGCACCGCAGCGACAGCCCCGCCATTGCCGGCGGCCGGGCGGAGGCGAAGCGAGAGGTGCTTTGCTTCGCCGCTGCGGCGAGGTTTAGCAGGAGAGAGGGGATTCCGCTCGCGGCGTCGGCGAGAAGACGAGACGAAGTCGCTAAGGTAGTGCAGATGACCAGATCAGGTAATTAAGCGGTATTTTTTTATTTTATAGACAGGATATTAATTAACCTGATTTGTTACAGTTTCGTATTATAAGTCATTTTCAATTTTTTTATAGGCAAACTTCAAAATTTTAATAACATCTATATTATCAAATTAGGTTCATTAAATATAACGTTAAATATATTTTTATAATATATTTATTTTATATTAAAAATATTTTTAATTTTTCTATAAATTTAATCAAACTTAAAAAGATTTTATTAAAAAAATAAAATAACTGAGGGAGTACGTAGTACTGTATTCTAAACGGTAAGAGCTCATCTTTTTTCGGATTGAGCTACTCTACATATCATCCGATTAGGATCTGGTTGATTGATCAACGGTTGGGATCAGAACTAACTTTCCTTAAAAAAACATTGTTTTAAAGAAATACATTACGAACAAAAGTGCTCATAAACATGTATATTCGACTCCATGGACAGATCCAGAAATGATAGGGAGAGGGCTCATCTTCTTCTTCCTCCTCCAGCCCTCCTTACTCTTCTTCCTCTCCTCTTCTTCCCCTTATCCTTTCTCCTCTTCATGGGGTCTGACAGGGTAGAGGAGCTTAAGCCTCCCGACACCCACGTTGGATCAACCCCTACTCAACCTGTCAGAGAAGGGATCTTCTCTAGCAAGGTAACAAGTACCTCTCCTTTGAGTGATTTAGCTAAGGGGCAAGTTGAGATCGAGCTCATTTGTGTGAAAGACACAATCAAGTATATAGGTTCAGGCCGCTCGGAAGAGTAAAACCCTACTCTTGTATATGGAACTATGTGTGATGTATGTGTTACAGAGCGTTCTTACCACAAGATTAGCTAGGGTTCATCTACTCCTTAGTTCTTTCAAAATATCCAACCCCTTCTAAGTACCTCGACTCCTCCTTTTATACTTGAAGGGGAGTTGACCATTACATTTTTCATAGGGAAGTGACTATGATAGGACTTGTCATTGTTCCCCCTGTTATATCCGTCTGAACATAATCATTGCATCTGATTGGGCTTGCGCTTGTGCCCCGAGAAGCTAAGTAGGGGGCCCGAGACAACTGGAGAAGGCTTCTTACACCACCTGTTATGAAATCAGGTCCGGTAGGCCCAGATAGGGACACAGTAGATTGGTTGCCCACCTTATGACTTCACGGCGAAGTCATACGCTTCTCGTCGGTACGCGACACGTCGCTCCATCCTTGTTCCTTTGAGTGACACAACTAGTTTGATTGCTTCACGTCTTGCCACCTCCTTGTTGCATGTAAACGAACTGCAATTCTTTGAGCACCGCTCTGCTACTGCTTAATACCATCACTCGTCGTCCAATCATTGGGCCCACCACCCTGCGTAGACCATCGGGAGAAGATCCCGAGCTAAGCTTGGGGCAGTGAGTGCCGCTAACGACGATCCTAAGTCAAGCCAAAGCAGCATGTGTCTCCAAGCTCGCCCTTCAGGATAATAATAATACGTCTAAGTCTTACTTTAGGGTTGTAACGGTGCCCTGATCCAATGTATCTTTCCGGGGCACATCACACTTCCAGGGCACTGTCCGCGCCTGAGGCACACAAGTATTCCCGGGGCCTCGCGCGCTCCCTTGCCGCTTGATGAGATATCTTGTTAACTTTGACAAGCTTCTCGAAGATGTTGTTGATGAAGGAGTTCATGATGGACATGGCCTTGGAGGATATGTTGATAACAAGATGTATACCTACTTCATTACCTTGAATATGTAAATCTTGTAAGTCTCGATAGCACCCCAAGCACAGCCCACGAGAGGCCGCACCCAAGGGAATTTTGACAGATGTGCCCCAAGCACAACCCACAGGGATGCACCTAGAGCCGGATGTGCCTCGAGCATAGCCCACAAGAGAGGGGGGCAAGTCGGGTGTGCCCCGAGCACCACCACGGGAGGTGGCACCCAGGGGCTGTGCCCAGACAGATATGCCCCGAGCAGTCGTGCTCGGGGACCGATGTGCCCCGAGCACAACCCACAAGAAGGAGGGCGCACCAGGGCCAGGTGTGCCCTGAGCACCGCTCGCGGGGAGGCGACACTCAGGGGCTATGCTCGGGTCGATATGCCCCGAGCAATCGCGCTCGAGGACCGATGTGCCCCAAGCATAGCCCACGGGGTGCTGTGCTCGAGGATTAGTGGTAGGAATGCCATGTGTAGCCGGCGATGGGGACCCCGTTCCCATTTCTCTGACACAACCCTATAAACGTGTGCTACACATCCTATCCATATGAGTATCTCTGAAAGACTAAACCGATATGTTTTGAATTAATGATAGGAGAAGGTTGGGTTTAGTAAATTTGATTTGACGTCAAAATAGAGTCGTAATCATAGCAATGAACACTAAAATTTTATGGATAATAGTTTTTCCATCCAAAATTATTATAACTATGAAAGGATTGTACTAGTATAAATGGACAACGATATGGTCATTGGCTAAAAAGGTTATGCTTTTGACCAGCTCCTTGCAACAAGTTAAGAATATTCCATGCTTTTTATAATGTTTTTTCTATTCTAGATTGTGAGAGAGGGCTTATTATGTATTTGATATGTTTTGCTTCGTGTGAACACCTCTGAGATAGTGCTTGGTTGGGGCATAAGAAGGAACTGAATTAGGATGTTTCTCAAAGGCGAAACAGGAATATTAACTTGTAAGGTTCATTAGATGGGATGGGTGTGACATAGTCAGAGACTCAGATAAGCTGGTTCCAACCTCTCCCTCCTATAAAAATAGTACTTTCTCTATTTCATATTACAAACGTTTTAACTGTTCTTCTAAAATATGAGAAATTTATAGAGAAACATAGCAATATTTCTAACACAAAACAAACATACTAAAATATATTCAATGTTTTTTTATAAATTTAGTCAAATCAAAGATTCTTGTAATATTAAATAGAGGGAGTAACTTCTACGGATAAATCTAATATTCGTAAGAGTTATTTACATCCGGTGCACATCTTTAAATATGCTTCCAAGATAATCTACAAGCAAGACAAAGACCTATATAAACATAATATATGGATTGTTATTACCATATTTTGTACGCAACAATACTTACAACGAGTAGCACTTAAGAAGATTGGTGTCCACCGCTCGCAGCTTGTAGTGGTCAAATAGATCTGCAAAGTCTAACACCATAGAGGTTTCTCTATTCTTTCTTCTTGCGTTGGTCTTCTCCATGTAGTACTTGTGCAACTCCTTGCAAGCAGGGCCCATCTTTGCTAATTCATGGTTTCCAACCAAAGACATGCCTAATTGGAAGGTGGTCGGAGGTGGAACTGATGGCGTCTTGCCCAAATCGAGCTTTTTTGGAGCCAAAAGCGACATTTGCAGCTTTTCTTTTCCTCTCCCCCTTCCAACAGCTTTTTTGCTCGTTTTTTCAAATGGAGGAGAAGACTGCGCCTTCCTACTCTTTTTGATAGGAAGGGGAATGTTAGGCATGTTGTCGGCCTCCATACGATCATCCCCAAAATCCGTATCATAATGCAATTGAATATCTTCATCTTATTCTTCAATGGTAGGAGGGGATGAAGGGAAACTAGCTTTGGTATTAGCCGATAAGGTTCCACGGTAATAGACTTTGGGTGGTGGGACATGTTGGGCAAGAGCAGATTGTGGTGTTGGAGGAGATTGTTGAGTGAGAACAGGTGGTTGAACTATTGGTGGAGGAGGAGGGGCAAGCGCTTGAGCAGGGGATGTAGGTGGTGACCTTACTAGAGTTGGGGAAGGTGAACGATGTGGTGACCTCATCGTAGGTGGGGAAGGTGGGGGGAAGGTGATCCTGGAGGGGAAGGTGGCATTGGAGTGGCAACTGTTGTTGGTTGCGATGGAGCTAGGGTTGAAGGTGACTGCCTAGTAAGGATGATGTCTCAACGATGCCACAAGATAAACTGGTTCACTGCATCTTCGAGAAGTTCGATACCCTCAGGTGCAGGGATGTCTAGCTCCAGCGCATTATGCTCGCTATGGACTTTAGCCACTTGCACCCTTGCGTAGTCCTCTGGAATGGTGGTGTTGTGAAATTGTCGGTCAGGTATCGTTAAGTCAGTAGCTACCTCTTTTGTCTTCCCAGCCCTACCAATAGTTACGACGAGTCTGCATGGAGTCGGTCCAGTTATACCATCGACAGGGCAAGAGGTTGTTTCAACCAAACCGACACTGCTTGGCACTTGAGCAGTTTTCTGTGGGGCTTGGGCAATTTGCTGGCTCTCAAGGAATAACCTTGGAAAGGCAGTGGGATTTTCAGCTGCCAGAGAGTAGAAGTATTCCTTCACTTATCGATAAATTTTGTCTTCCATCTAAATTATCTTTGTATTTGTCTCGCCTCTTATAACTCGACGCGTCCTATGGAAACTCTGTCTTCCAACTCGTCTTTGAGGACATACTTCTGACCCTAGTGGATTGATCAGGGTTCCCTAGTGCAACTGTGAGTTGATCGTTCTCCCTCCTTGGGACAAACTGACCTATTTTTTCCTTCCTGACTATCTGCTGCAAACTATTGGTCACCTGCTCGATCTCAGGATCCTCAAAAAGGATTTCGCACTCCTCCGAGACCTGCCCCGTGCTTCGCGTCCATACCCAGTTCTTGCTCCGTTCCTATAGGGGGTCTACCAGTAGGGGTTTGCCTTGCATTGCAAACTTTTGTTCGGTTTCTCGCCATTGATCTACATGGCCAGCGTATCCGCTCGACCCCAATCGATGCGAATATTTGTTTTTCTTCGCAAGATCTGATATTTTTTTTTGGATCGCCAATGCTTCTGGTGTTGTCATCTTCGCGTCAAACTCATCCCAGTATGCCTGCAATATCTTCCCATAATCCTTGAATGGGGTCAAGTTCTTTTGAACATAATCCTAGTTTAGATCGAACTTCCACCGTCAACAACGGTCTCCCATTTTTTTAGGTGCAAACTCCCTCCCCCTAACCTCTGAACCAGGCGGATAGACTAGATATTTTTGCAACTCATTCCATAGTAGTGTCTTAATGTTCTCGTCTACCAACTCCCACAACTTTACATTAATTGGGCAATGGAGTCTCACCAGAGTTCCGCATGCGTTGCTGAACTTTGACATCACAATCTTTGGCTCGACGGGCTTCCCATCCCCGTCGAGAGCAGTCACATAATAGGTTTCCTTCAGCAGTTGGTTCTTCTCTCACCCTGTCTTTTCTTTGCACGTCCTCCTGCACTTGTGGACATGTCCATAAGTTCAGGTGCGGATGTTGCCATGTCCATCTCAACTTCATCAATGGCGGTAGTCTTGGCCGTCTTTCGTTTTAACCGACGTCGTATAGCCATTTGCACAAACACATCGTGTAGAACCATTAGGCACCTCTGATCTCCGATAGGCTAGTTAACTATAAAATGGGCTAACAATGTTCTGGACTTACGACCTGCTCGATAGGTATGTAGTCAGGGTCATCATCACGAGGGACGACTAGTGTTATTTCCATCGGAAAAGGATCACTTGGTGTGAACCATGTTTCTTCGCTAGACGCCGCATCGTGATCTCTGCTACCAGCTTTGTCTTCGCCTTCATCACATGCTATGGGTGCGTTAGAGGGAACGATGTCTTCAGGTGCTATGGGTGCGTTCGAGGAAACATTGTCTTCAGGTGCTACGGGTGTGTCAGAGGGAGCTTTGTCGTTTGACATTTTTGGCACGGTCGTTCTTCACAATCAAAAATAAAGCATCTCAAATGTGACATCAGAAAAATCTGTGAATTTCATTTCTCTAATTATTTTGACATCTCAAATATGTAAATTCATTTCTCACATCAAATGTCACATCAAAAATTTCACTTAATTATCATATATCTGTACCCTCATATCAAAAATTTGCATATAATTATCATATCTACTCCCATATCAAATATTTGCACATAATTAACACATTTAAAATTTATCACATCTAAAATCACATAAAAGAATTCCACATAATTATCACATCAAAGATTTCACATGTACTCTCATATGAAAAATTTGCACATAATTAACACATCTAAAAATTCACATCTACTCTCGTATCAAATATTTGCACATAATCAACACACCTAAAAGTTCACATCTAATTTCACATGAAAATTTTGCACGTACTTATCACATCAAAAAATACACACCAACCCTTATATCAAAAATTTGCACATAATTATCACATCTTAAAATTCACATCTACTCTCATATCAAAAATTTACACAGAATTAACACATCCAAAAATTCACATCTAATATCACATCACAAATTTGCACATAATTATCACATAAAACATTTGCACATAAAAATGCACATCTACCGGAGAGGAGGTGGGCGGCAGCCGGCGTGGAGGAGGTCGAGAGGAGCTCGCCATGGCGACCGGCGTGTACAAGGTGGAGTGGCGGAGGGCGGCGAGGAAGAGGTGGCAACTGGCGAGGAGGGAGGTGGAGAGGAGGGCTGCGACCGATGCAGACGGCAACTCGGTGGTCGGCATGGAGGACGTCGATGGGTGGCGACGAGGTGGGCCACGAAGAGGCGGCGACTAGCGCGGAGGACTTCGACGGGTGAAGACGAGGTGGGCAATGAAGAGGCGGCGACCGGCGTGGAGGCCGGTGACGACGACCCGGCTGCCGGCTTGGGGACGGCGGCCGACGGTGTGGGATCTATCGAGGGGTCGATGACGATGAGGCAACACAAAGGAGAGGAGGTGGCGAGTGGCGAGTGGCGGGCGTGGAAAATTTTGGGAGCCTGGTGGCTAGGGTTCACGGGATCCGGGACTTGGAAATTTTCCAAGTCTCGCGCGCGGCTTATATAGGGCTCTATCATCGCATGCGGGCACCTAAGCACCCGCATGCGAAAATGATCTTTGCATGCGGGTGGCTTAAGCAGTTCGCATGGAAAGATCATTTGTCCATGCGGCCGACTGAGCCGCCAGCATGCAAAGATGATCTTTTCCTGCGGGTGCTTATACGACCCACATGCAAAGATGGTCTTTCCATGCGGGCTTTTAAACCGCCCGCATGCAAAGTTATTTTACAAAATTTTGTTATGAATTAGTTCAAATTATTTAAGACTAGTAATTATAATAATTGATTGATTAAAATTGTAATCATATTTAAAAATGGTCTCAAAAATCTCAAAATCATGTTTAAAATTAGTAAATTCAGCTGCATTGTCATTAAATACATATATTTCGAAATATGACTTCATTACAAAAGAAACTACCACTTAACATCTTTTGCAACACCGTTGGGGCACAAGTATGGAATATTGCATTAAGGGTTCGCTCTGTGCGCTTGATCTGCTTAGGAAGATCGGTGAATAATGGTACGTCGTCGTATTGGTTGTAATCAGCCATGTCTTCGATGTTATCAATTCTAACGATGTGTTGCTTTTCGGATACAGTAATGTCCATCCTCTCATCTGAAGGGTCCTTTACATAGAAAACTTGTGCCACACGCTCAGTGAGGACCCAAGGATCATCCTCGTGCCCTATTTTACCGTGGTCGACGATCGTTAGGCCGTAATCATATAGGGAAACACCTGTTGTGTCTTTCACCCATTGTCATCGAAGCACAAGGATCTCAATGTTTAGTCCGTAGTCAAGTTCCCAAATTTCTTGTATGATCCCGTAATATGATTTCTTCTAACCCGTTGTGTCGAACGCTTCGACACGAACTCCACTATTCTGGGTTGTGCTTATTTTGTCCTTTGTTTTTGTGTAAAAGGTATATCCATTAATGTCTTACCCTTGCCAGGAGGTCACAAGAGTTGACGGATCAGATGCCAGCCTTTGTAATGATTTTTCCTCCACTGAATCACCTATTGGCAGGTTTTGATCCTTTAACCATTGAGGGAAGCAACACTTCTGCTCTTTTGAGACCCAATCAACAGATCGTCCGGGGTTGCAGGCTCTGATCTCTTCCATGTGTTGTTCAATAAAGGGCTCAACAATAGCGAGCTATTGTAGTATGCTATTGTGTGCCTCCAACACTGCATTTTAATCATTATCGAAGAACCGGTTCTTGCCTATAGTCCCCTTTCAGTTAATCTTCCCTCATGCCTACGCACGGGTATCCCAATGGCATTAACATCTTTTATGTAATCCATACAATACTTAACCACCTCTTCAGTTGTGTATCCCTCTATCATCGATCCCTCTGGGTGAGCACGATTGCAGACATAACCTTTCAGAATCGACATGTATCGCACATAAGCCCACATTTTATGTAAGTATAATGGACCAAGTTCAATAATCTGATGAATGGTGTGAACTATTAGATGCTCCATCATATTTGAAATACATCTCAAGCTGGCATATGGTCTCTAATGCAAATTTTTGAAGTGGGCCTAATTCTAGAGGATCAAAGACCTTCTGTGAAATCTGATTGAAAAAGTAACACAGCTTTATTATCACTACCTTAGTGTGGACTGATTTGACTGCCCTTATAGCAGTAGGTAGGAAGACCGTTAGCATCCTATAACAATCATGAGCATTGTATCCAAAGATGGTCAAATCTTTCATTGAGACTAACTTCCTAATGTTTGATGAGAAACCAGTAGGTACTCTCACCCCATGCAAGCATTTACAGAATGCCTTTTTCTCTTCTTTTGTCATGGAGTAACAAGCGGGAGGAATGTCGATCTTTCCATTAGACAACTCTTTTGGGTGAATGTCTTGCCTTATGTCCAAATTTACCAGGTCGTTACGTGACTTCAATCCATCCTTCGTCTTACTTGGGATGGCTAGAAGGTGTCGATGGTGCTATCAAATACGTTCTTCTCGAGGCGCATGACATCAATGGCATGACGAATCTCCAAGACCTTCCAATACGGCAAGTATTTGAAGAAAATTGATTACTTCTTGAATGGCAATGTACTTTCTTCCTCTCTTTGCTGCCTTCTTCTTTCCCTTCCCGAAAAACGACCTTTATATTCTTTGCCATTTCAAACACAATAGTAGCACTTCGTGTTTCAGGGACAGTCGCGGTCTCTATTGTCTTGTCAAAAATTCTGGCCATTATACTATACTTGTGATTTTGGGGTAAGAACCATCGATGCCGCATGTATCCTATCTTGCCTGAGGACGTCAGATATATGTTCGACATGTTCTCCAAACAGATAAGATATCCAGTATTCCCTTTAATCTAACAGGATAGGGAAAAGTTTGCAGATAGGTCATTGATGGTAACAAATATGATAGCACGTAGAGTAAAGTACCCCGTCGGTACTCATCCCACAGTCGTTGCCCTTCTTTCCATAGATATTCTATATCCTTCATCAAAGGTTCAAGAAAGACATCTATATCGATGCCAGGTTGTTTTGGGCCTTGTATAAGGATAGTCATAAGAATATACTTTTGTTTCTGACAAATCCATGTCGGAAGGTTGTACATGGTGAGCAGAACTGGCCAGGTGCTGAGTGAGCTGCTTAGGTCACCAAATGGGTTCATGCCGTCCGTGCTCAACGCAAACCTTACATTTCTTGGATCAGAAGCAAATTATGGATGTAGTGAATCAAATGTCTTCAACTGGCGAGCATCGACAGGGTGTTGAATTATACCATCCATCTTCTGATTCTCTTGATGCTATCTCATTAACTCAGTGTCATTAAGATTTGAGAACAAGTGCTTCAAGCGATCTTTCACTGGCAGGTACCATATCACCATGGCCGGAATCTTTTTCTGTGCACGCTTCGATGAATTTGAGTCAACAACCTCATTATCAGTGGACCCATTCCCTGTTTTGTACCGACTTGTCTCACACGTGGGCAACTATCGAAGTCTGCATATTCCTTGCGGTACAGTACACAGTGATTTACACATGCATGGATCTTTTGAACAACTAGACATAACGGATATATTAGTTTTTTCGCTTGATAGGTATTGGATGGCAACAAGTTAGGCTTAGGAAACATAACTCTCAAGAGACCCATCAAATCGTTGAAGCTGGTATCGAACCATCTATGCCTAGCCTACAATTTGAGAAGCTCTAGCACCGAACGCAACACCATACAATCCTTGTCACATACCTTCGCTGATTTCTGTAACGTTTCCCAATTGTCTAAGCTTCTTGTTGTACCAATTAGCATCTCTGGTTCAACATGGCGCAACATATCCTCAGATCGAAATCAACCTCCAAATCATCACTATTGGTAGAACCGTCTTCTTCCATCCTTTCACAAGCCATGTCCTCGATTGTAAAATTCTCTGCCTCATCCATTTGAAAAATGAACTCTTCACCTTCTGCATTACTGTCATCTTCAGGAGCGGCGATTTCCTCGTCATAGGTCCAAACCTTGTAATCTTCCATGAATCCACGCTCCACTATGTTCCCTAAAATTTCACTCGGGTCTCTCGATAATTTCTTATTCTTGCAATTAAAGCACAGACAAAAAAATTTCTTCATATTCTCCCTCAAAACATGTGCCTTAGCATGGTCAATAAATTTGGATGTTTCCTTCATGAACGCCGGATGAGTTCTTCGAATCTCGTACACCCATGCTCGCTCCATCTACAAAAAATCGCTGTACGAATAAAATTAGAGCACAGGTATTTCCACAAGACATGAAAATACACATATCTCCTCAAAATTAAAGCCAAAATACATTTAAGTAGTATGCAATAGTGATTACAAGAACAATTCACTCATCAAAACATTCTATTTGAGCAAGATTTTGCAAAAAAAAAAAGCTCAAAAAAACCCTTTTATAAAAATGCAAAATTCGCCACATTGCACCGATGAAATTTGAAATAAATGGAGGCAAATGAAGGAGGTAAGCAAGTACCTAACCTTCTATACCAAATCCAAGCAAAGATTTCAAGTTGAAAATCTTCCCCCTATTTGTTGCTTCGTTTTGGAGAGAGAAACTTCGGGTTCAAATAACTGCAGCTCGGAGGTGGATAGTGATATATGAGCCATCATTGCATGTGGCCGGCTTAAGGGACCGCATGGGTTAATGTGTTATCCCATGCAGCAGCATGCGATGATGGCCTCATTATCTCATGTGGCCGGCTTAAAGGACCACATGCATTATCGCATGCAGCGCCTTAAGCCAGCCGCATGCGATAATGAGGCCATCATCGCAGGCGGGCCTTTTAAGTGACCGCATGCGATAATGCATTATCGCATGCAGTCCATCAGTCAGCCTAGAGGCGACCGGTTTTTGCAAGCGCTGGCACTTATGGCTCGCCTGCAATCTACTAGGGGTCTCATCTGGAAAAACTGTTTTTATAGTAGTGGTTTTTCTATACAGCATATAAGTCACTGGCCGTTTAGGAAGATTATGCCTGCTATCTAATTTAATATTTCCCACAATTTTTAATCAAAATTTGAATTACTACACATATGACCTAACCGAGAGGTCGTTCTTAGCACATAGTAATTAGAATCTTGCATTGACAAATAAATATGCTTTAAAAAAGAGTTAATTGGATTCATGCCATTACAACTTTTACGATTTAGAAATATACCATTACTATTTCCCATTTGAAGTCATACCATTACAATTCCATTGTTATTTGATACATGCCATTATTTACCACTTCAACACATTTTCTAAAATTTTTGGACCGAATTGCCCCCATTCCTCCTTCATCCCCTCCTCTACCTCCTATTGTTCTTCCCCCAATGGATCTGGCAGCTTGGGTTTTAGTTGATCGGCAGTAAGCATGCAGGGGTAGGCGCTGCTGAGGTCGGCTTGCTGCTATTCCTCTGGTCACATGCACACTGCTTGAGTTGAGCTCAACTCAACAGCGACCATGGCCATCGTCATGGGCTTGGATCCAGCGGCAGCACAGACCACCACCAGCAGCTGAAACTGATGTCCTGCCATCTTATCGGTAGCAGCAGCACGACGACCTTGTCGACGGCGGCGACAACACCCAGGACAAAGGAGCGCAAGATATCCAGCGGCGATGATGGTGGTGCATGTGGTAGGCTGCTGTGGCTCGGTCTCCACGTGCGACCTCGGCACAACGCACAACCTCCCAAGTTGCAGCGGTAGCACCACTCCCAATTTTGAGCCCCGACGTGTGGCCGCCGAGCCTCCTGTGTGCCATCTAGTTCCGTGTGCACCAGGGCCTCTTTAGGCCTTCGCCTCCGCCTCTACCTACCTTGTCGCACCGCGAGGCCTCTCCACCACCCATGCATCAAGAATTGGATCCACAAAGAGATGGAGGAAGAGGAGTGGAAAGAGAAGGGATGAGGGAAGAGGAGGAGGGTTAATTCGGTCTAAAAAATTTAGAAAATGGGTTGAAGGGGTAAATAGTGGCATATGTCAAATAACAGTAAAATCGTAATGGTATGGTTTGAAATATGTGAATACTAATGACATATCTCATAACCATAAGGCATGGATCCAATTAACCCTTAAAAAAATGGGGGGCAAATGAAGGAGGTAGGCAAGTATCTAACCTTGTATATCAATTTCAAGCAAAAATTTCAAATTGAAAACCTCCCCTCTCCTATTTGTTGCTTTGTTTTGGAGAGAGAAACTTTAGGTTGGAAAGAGGGGAGCTCAGGCTGAGAGCACAAATCATCGCATGCGGGGGCCTCTTAACGGCCTGCCAACGGTAACACATTATCGTAGACGACTCCTTAAGAGGACAGCTTACGATAATGCACTCATTATCGTAGGCGGGTCTCTTATGGAGCCGCCTATGATAATGTGTTATCATAGGTGGGCCATGAACCATCTTAGGGATACGATTTTTGCATGTGGAGGCAGTTACGGCTCGCCTGAAGCTTCAAGGGGATCTCGTCCGAAAAATCAAATCTATAGTAGTGTCATACCATAAGCAATTAGTAGGTTAATTAACATGTACTTTCTTCCATCTAATGCATGGCACAACTGGCAACATGTAGAATCATACATGGAAGTGAAAGCAAAGTTAGAACCTTTAGCTTTGCCGAAGCTGCTACATGTTCCTTGGCAGCAGCCTGAAAGCTGCGCTGCGCCTGAATGATCCACAGGTGGACTATATACGACGGTTTGACCTGAGCTCAATGCTCCATCTCATGTTCTCAATCTACTGCAGCTCCTGAGCTCAGCTCCTTTCTCCGACTTCTCACCGAGAACTCCGGCAAAACGGAGATGCTTCAATCCAATGGAAACGAAAAGAAACAGGCCAGCTGCTGCCGTTTTGAAAGCAAGACCGGCGTGCACACCTCGATCGATAGCTATGACAACATGGCCTTTAGTCCCCCCACGGGCACGCAGCAGCATGGCTCAGCCATCCTTGAACCCAACACAGCAGCGCATCGATCACCTGCCGCAACCGTGCAGCATATGCAGGACGTGATCTGTGTTGGATGGGGATTTCAGTTGCAGAAGGTTGTGCGTGGGCGGGTGGGAAAAGCTTGGGCCACCTGCCGGCGCATGATTTCGCATTTTCGCAGGGAAGTTGAACACGAGACGGATGAGCCGAGCGCGATGACGGCCCGGACGATGGAAGCAGAAATGCGATCTCATCTGAGATCGATATGGCGACGGATAAAAACAAAAACAACAGTCTTGGCATGGGCTTGGACTCTCACATGTCGCGCGGATGTGGGAAGGCGCGTAGCATCGGACGAAGCGCATTTGTACGAAGCTGATTACGAATGATGACGCTGATTACCACGACCGATAGACAACGACGAAAAACTTCATGGAAACGTTAGGTATAGATATAGATTAACAAAGTTAAGTTTGTTCATGCAACTTTGTAGAATTGCTTATGTACATATTACTTACATATATGTTTTTTTTTGAGAAATTTTGAAAACTTTGATAAAAAAAACTTTTCAAGTTTCCACATAAGACGTGGTTTCCACTGTATACTTTCCCTCCTATCCCACCTCCATCAAGTCTGAGCATCTTGTCCAATGGAATAGCCCTCTTATCGCTCTAACGGTGAAGAACTTTGCCACAATCCCTTCAATTTTTTTCCCAGCCTATGGACCTTAACTTGAGACATTCATTCTCATTTCTTAGTCCACCTCCCAAATGGATGCATTTTAGTTGAATCCATTGGTGAACTTATGATTATTTTTTTTAATGCAATAACTATGAATCTAATATAACAATCCAAGCTATTGAATCTCTACATTAAAATGTCGATGTAAATGAATCTTAAATTTACTATTTATTTCAAATGTTGATGATTGTATGTTGAACTATCATTGTTCTACATTCAAATCATGAATCTATACTTTTTCCTATTTTCAAGTCCAACATGATAGAAATTTGACAATGTCAAATCTTGAATACTTGAGTTATGGATTGTCTGAACTATTGTAAAGGTACTTAAATGTTGAATAGTTGACCTCATTTCTAGCCTTGTTCATTATTGGACTTGAGAGAACAAAGCTTTTACTTACTTTCATTTCATTATTATTGCCATGTTTAATATAACACCGGCAAATTGCAATGCCTTTTTTTAAAAAATCATTATTGTTGCTAATTGAAACCGTCCTTGTGTGGAGTACATTGTAGAAGTTATCACTTATAACTATAACAAATATACAATGCTTAATACACTACTACAGAAACAGCCTTTCCGTGCGGGCCGAAAGGCACCTTTCCGTGCGAAAGGCCTGCCCGCACGCGCGAAAAGGTCTGGGAAAAGACCATTTTCGCGTGCGGTCGGCCCAACCGCACGGGAAGATCCATTATCCCGTGCGGGCCGCTTAAGCAGACCGCACGGGATAAGCGATCTTCCCGTGCGGTCGCGTTAAGTGGACCGCACGGCATTCGCTTATTCCGTGCGGTCCACTTAACGCGACCGCACGGGATAAGCGATCTGCCCATTTTTTTATGTGCATATAAAATAGTATTTTATATGTTGGTTTATTATTTTATGTGAATATATTACCTTATCTCTCCCCTCTCTCTCTCCGTCTCTCTCACTCTCAGTAATAGTATACATACACATGGCTCGTATTAAGAATATTGAACGTAATTAATTATTTTTTCATGGAATTAAGATATTAAATTTGTACGCATGCATCACATATGTATATAATATACGTATCATCGCGTCTCGCAATTTACAGAAGTTTAAAAAACCACATAAAATATATCCTTAATTAGAAATATTTGTACTAGCTAGCTACTATACATATGTTCTTTTTCCCACTCTCTAAGTCGTTTGAAGGTATCCTCCGTCGCAAGCTGGCTCTCCGGATCGTAGAAATCGCCCAAATGGTTGCAGACATCGCGGCGGATGAAGCGGCAAATATCTGCACACAAGTTTAGTATGGTTCGATCGTCGAACCGGTTCGCTACAACTGGAACGGACGGGATCTGTTTCAGAAGGAATACACATTGTTATAGTTAGGAAAGTTATAAAAGATCTTATAATGTGTGAAAAGATATTTTCTCTCGACTTACTTCTTCAAACTTTGTAGTGTATCTCCCGTTGAGTCTAAGCATCTCGCATACGTAGTATCCGCATAAATTAGTCTGTGGTGGTTGCTTAAAACACTATGTTGAAAAAAATTGTATACTTCAATATTTTGAGTGAAACAAGTATATGTAAGAAATGTCGGAACAAGAGACATGTAATTACCGGCCATCTTGTCTTCACGAGAAGCTTCTTCTTTTGTGGATTATTGATTGGTCCACCGTGGTCTACGTAATATCTGTGTGCTCTATAAAGACAAAACAATTATTTGAGTCAATTATGTGTATTCGAGAGTACAATAGCCAACATTTAGTAAATGGTGCATAACAGGACTTACAAATTTAATATAACGAGAAACTCTGTAAATGTTTCCTCGCCATAGTGCGCCGGATCCAGCACTACGGCCAGGTGGTCCCGTGGATATATCAGAAAAAGTATGTAATGATCGCTGCAAAGAAGATATGTTAGTTGTATGTGATATCGTACTAAAACATAAGTACTACAGAAGAATCATAACGTACCGCAGCGCGTAAGGGACGAAGAGGACAGTTTTGTCTTTGTGCGCAACCATCGCTCTGCCCAAGTACAGTGCTACGCCGACCATCTTTTTCTTGTGCATTTTTTCGACGACCTCTTTTTTCTCGGACGTCGTTTTACCTTTGAGCTCAGCGGAATCTGCACGAATATTCACCGTGTGTTCCGTCCAGCAAACCCTTGTTGGGTTTATGTATCCTACTGGATGGTTGGCCTTTTCAGCGGCGTGGAATTGCATCCTAAGTAATAAAGCGGGTAATTTATCAGAAGTTAGTTAGCAAATGAATTAATATATGACATTAATTACGAATGACTTACAGGCAAAATGCAGCAACGAGATTTATATCCATTTTGTCCAGCTTGAATAATGCGTGAAGGTCGTTGAAATCGATTACCAACATCCCATTTGGGCCACTGGTGAAAGCGTTATCCGGGACCTTCACAGTAATCATGCCCAGGCCTTTTTTAGATGCCTTCAGATACCAGTCATGCATCAGCCTCATTTCCCAAGGCAGGCCTTCCATGAGCTTCGGGGGCAGGAACGGCTTCCCGTGCACGTACTTTGTTGGCACCTCGTCGGAAGTCCAGTTTTGCAGGTCCTCCATTTGATTTTTCACCGATTTTTGTGAATCCGACAAATGTGGAGTTTCATCCTGCTTCTTGTCAGTCGACGCTCTCCCCCTGAAAGCCTGGAATACTAACCTTTCCTCGTATACGGCCATTTTTTCCTTATCATAAGTTGACCTAATCATTGTCGGGATAAGCCGACGAGGTTCAAGCTTGGTCGGACTTGGAAGACTTGCGCTTCTCATAAGAGGCCTTTCAGGTAGCGCCAATGCAGACTGTGGTGTCAGAGGAGGTTGTTCTGCTTGGACTTCAGGGGCTGATAGATGTGGTGAACCTGGACCTAAAGGATTAGGGGAGGAGGGATGTGGGGAGGCAGGCCTATTAGTTGGCGAATCTTGCCCTGGTGGAGAAGGTGGTGCAGGCGCAGCAGCTATCTTTGGAGCCGGCGGGCGTGGGGTTGAAGGCGATGGACCGACCAGCAGTATATCTCGTCGATGCCATAGTATCAACTGATTCACCGCATCCCCAAGCAATTGTATCCCGTCCGGTGTTGGAATATCTATCTCTAAACTGGTATGCTCTGCATGCACCTTGGCCACTTGGACCCTTGCATATTCTTCAGGGATTAGCGTGTTCTGAATTTGGCGCCCTGGTATCGCAAGCCCTGTACCCACCTCCTTTGTCTTCCCGGCCCTTCCTATCGGCACGAGCAGGCTGCACGGCGTCGGGCCAGTTATGTTGTCTACTGGATAAGGTGCGGTGTCCACTGACCCGACACTGCTTGGCACCTGTACTGTGGGTTCTTCGGATTGCTGGAACAAGTGCGGGAAGGCTTGACGATTTTGAGCAACAAGAGAGTAGAAATGTTGTTCAACTTGTTTTGCTATCCTCTCTTCCAATTTCTGTTTGTACCTGTCCCGTTTCTTATAACCCTTAGCTTCCTCCGGAAACCCTTCCTTCCAGCTCGTCCTTGACGATAGGCCCCTTACTCGTCCGGAATGTTCAGGGTTGCCTAATGCAGCTGTTAGTTGATCATGTTCTCTCTTGGCAATGAATTCCCCTGTTTTCTCTTTTTCCGCAATGTCCTTAAGACTACTGGTCACACGCTCGATATCCGGATCCTCGAACTGGATCTCTCCCGCATCGGTGACTTGCCCTGTGCTCCGTGCCCAAACCCAGTTTTTGCTTCTTTCCTTTAGGGCATCTACAAGCAGGGGCTTGCCTTGGGCGGCAAACTTCTCTTCAGTTGCTCGCCACTTCTCTACGTGGCCATCGTAGCCGCTCGAGCCCAACCGGTGCGGGTATTTGTTCCTTTTAGCTAGATCGGACATCTTTTTCCTCCGCGCTAAGGCTTCCGGGCTTGTCATCTTTGCGACAAAGGTGTCCCATTCGGCCTGCGTAATACCACCGTAGTCGGCGAATGGACTCTTGTTCTGTTGCACGTAGTGAGTGTTCAAGTCCGATTTCCACTGCCTCCACCGATGCGCCATCGTTTTTAGGGCAAATTCTTTTCCCATAGCCTCTGAACCAGGCGGATAGACAAGCCACTTCTGTAACTCGTTCCACATGAAGTTCTTCATGTTGTCATCCACCTGCTCCCAGGAATCTACATTCAAAGGGCCGTGCGTTCTGGCCACCACACCGCAGGTGGTGCTGAATTTAGTCATTGCTACCTTGGGCTCTACTGGTTTCCCATCCTGGTTCAAAGAGGTGATGTAGTATGTCTCCTTGGGGGTTTGTGTCTTACTTCTCTTAGCACGTCTTCTCTTTTGACCGGACGTTTCTCCGGTGTCGGTTTCTACCGGACCGGACGTTGCCGTGTCCGTCTCGGCTTCGGCTATTACGGCAGACTTGGCAGCCTTTCTTTTTGTGTGGCGTCTTGTTTTCATCTGCTCGTACATCAGAAAAAGTTAAACGCGACCGAGAGTGAGACGGCTTAGTTTATAACACTACAACTCGACTTACTGCTTCCTCCATAGGGATGTAGTCAGGGTCTTCTTCAACCGGTGGTGCTGGCGTAACTTCGACATGGCACATCGGATCACTTGGTGTCTGCCATGTGCCTTCGCTCGAAACCTCTTGCGTTGGTTCGACGTTGGGTGCATCGGAGGGAGCTTTCTCGGTCGACATTTGATCTACGGTTGGTCGTAACACAATTAATTTTATTATCAACTTATTTTAACTAAAATACCAGGCGGAAGAAATATTATACATAATATTAACATTTTTAGAGTATTAAAATTTGGAGCAAAATTTAAACATCACATATATTATACATATATTTACAAACAATGCTAATATTATGTATAATACAAATATTATGTATATTAAAAAATGCTAAAATCATACATATATTAAAAAATGCTAAATATATATTAAAGTATATTATACATATATACATAAATAAACATCTAATTTACAAACATCACATATATTATACATATATTTACAAACAATGCTAATATTATGTATAATACAAATATTATGTATATTAAAAAATGCTAAAATCATACATATATTAAAAAATGCTAAATATATATTAAAGTATATTATACATATATACATAAATAAACATCTAATTTACAAACATCACATATATTATACATATATTTACAAACAATGCTAATATTATGTATAATACAAATATTATGTATATTAAAAAATGCTAAAATCATACATATATTAAAAAATGCTAAATATATATTAAAGTATATTATACATATATACATAAATAAACATCTAATTTACAAACATCACATATATTATACATATATTTACAAACAATGCTAATATTATGTATAATACAAATATTATGTATATTAAAAAATGCTAAAATCATACATATATTAAAAAATGCTAAATATATATTAAAGTATATTATACATATATACATAAATAAACATCTAATTTACAAACATCACATATATTATACATATATTTACAAACAATGCTAATATTATGTATAATACAAATATTATGTATATTAAAAAATGCTAAAATCATACATATATTAAAAAATGCTAAATATATATTAAAGTATATTATACATATATACATAAATAAACATCTAATTATGTATATATGTATGAAATGGCTTAATTAATACATATATTAATATATATGTATATGTATATTCAATATATATATGTATATTCAATATGTATATGTATATTCAATATATATATGTATATGTATATTCAATATATATATGTATATGTATACATATGTATATTCAATATGTATACATATGTATATTCAATATATATATGTATTAATTTTTCATCACTTCACATATCACAAATTTTTCATATATCACAAATTTTTCACAGAACACATTCACATATCACAAATTTTTCACATAACACATTCACACATTCACACATTCACATTTCATCACTGAATTCACATCACATATACTAACCACAGACGGCGGCGGTCGGTTGATGAGTGGCGGCGTTGATCGAGGCCGGTGTCGGCGAGAGAGAGAGAGAGAGCGGCGGCTAGTGGGTCGAGGCTCGGCGGTCGGGGAGCGGCGGCGGTCGGCGCTCGGCGGTCGGGGAGCGGCGGCGGTCGACGCTCGGCGGTCGGGGGCGGTCGGTGAGGACGGCGGCGACCGGGTCGAGGGCGGCGCGCGGGGCGGTGGGAGGAGGCGTCGGGGTCGAGGGCGGAGCGCGGGGCTGTGGGAGGCGGCGTCGGTGAGGCCGGCGGCGTCGGGGAGCGGCGGCGGTCGGCGCTCGGCGGTCGGGGTCGGTCGGTGAGGAGGGCGGCGCGCGGGGATGGGCGGCGCGGCGGGGGCCGGCGGCGATGGGGGGGCACAGATCTGGGTGGGGGGGCTTGAGGCCGGCGGGCGGGAGGACGCCGAGAGAGACAGAGATGGGCGGCGGCGCACGGCGGCTTAGAAAATTTCGGCAGCCTGGCGGCAGAGATCTGGACTCGTCGGGGACTTAGAAAATTTTAGGGATCCCGCGCGACTATATATAGGTTCCAATTATCCCGTGCGGGCGGCTTAAGAGCCCGCACGCAAAGATATCTTTCCGTGCGGGCCGCTTAAACCGCCCGCACGGAAATAAATCTTTCCGTGCGGGCCGCTTAAACCGCCCGCACGGAAATATGTCTTTCCGTGCGGGCCTCTTAAACCGCCCGCACGGAAAGACATATTTCCGTGCGGGCTCTTAAGCCGCCCGCACGGGATAATTGACGCCCTTATTTTAAAACTGTAAAACTAAAAAAGATATGAATACTAAAATATTTATTAACATATTAATTATTCCATTTATTAATTGTCCCATGTAAAATTTAACAAATATGAATGCACATGCTAACATATCAATGTAAAAAAATTCAATCAATATAAATTCGTCACATATTAATATATTAACATATAAAACCACACGTTCACTGGTAACCGCCCGCACGGGATAATCGCCACCCTTATATTTATAAAAAATATCAATGCACATATTAATTTTAGTAATATGTACATGTACATACTATTTTATTAACTAACATATTAATTGTTCCATTTATTAATTACTCCATGTAAAATTATAAAACTAAAAAAATATCAATGCACATATTAATTTTATTAATTAATGTAAATACTATTCCATTTATTAATTATTCCACGTGAAATTATAAACCTACAAAAATATCAGTTCAAATATTAATATATCAATGTAAATTGATCACATATTAATATATCAATTGATCACATATTAATTAATTAACATATTGATCATCCACAGAAATACCATAAGTTCGATATACTTATATACATTCAGTCGTAATACCATAATTAAGTTTGATACATTCGCTAGCAAAAACATATTGTACACGAAAAACAAACTAACGTTTCATAATTTTTGGATTAACATCCTTCCGCACGGATGCAAACTTTGATTCGTCGAGGACACTCTCAATGTGTTTCATCCGCGTAGGAAGATCTGTGAATAACTCAATGGCATCGTATTGATTATAATCGCGTGCGTCTTGAATGTTGTCAATACCAATGATGTGTTGGTTGCCCGGTACAATAATGTCCATCTTTTCATCGGAAGGATCCTTCACGTAAAAAACCTGTGCAACACGCTCGGCAAGGACCCATGGATCATCCTTGTGTCCAATTTTACTCCGTTCAGCACACGTAAATCCAAATTTATCTACCATGCTGTCTTTCACCCATTGGCATCTGAGAACAGGGATCTGAATATTTAAACCGTAGTCAAGTTCCCATATTTCTTGTATGATCCCGTAGTAAGACTTGTTCTGCCCTGTTGCGTCCAACGCTACGACACGAACCCCACTGTTCTGCGCTGAGCTTTTCCTATCTTTGCTGTTTGTGTAAAAAGAATATCCTCCGATATCATACCCTTGCCATGAGGTCACAAGGCTTGTTGGGCCAGCTGCAAGTCTTTCTATCGTTTTTTCCTCGATTGAATCTCCACACGGTAGCTTTTGATCCTTCAGCCACTGGGGAAACGTGTTCTTCTGTTCTTTCGAAACCCAACCGTCGGATCGCCCAGGATTGCATGCTCTGATATCGGAAGTGTGTTGCTCAATGTAGGGCGCAACGATGGCGAGTTGTTGAAGAACACTGCTGTGTGCATCTGATACCGCTTTGTAATCGTTGTCGTAGAAGCATTTTCTTCCCACAGTACCCTTCCCAGATAACCTTCCATCATGTCGAGGCACCGGTATCCCAATGGGGTTGGCATCGCTCATATAATCTAGGCAACACTCGACAACCTCCTCAGTTGTGTAACCCTCTATCATCGAGCCCTCCGGATGAGCACGATTACGGACATACCCTTTCAGAACGGCCATGTATCGCTCGTACGCCCACATTTGATGTAGGTATAGAGGACCAAGTTCAATAATTTGAGGGACAATGTGAACAATGAGATGTTCCATCATGTCCCAGTACGATGGAGGAAAAAACATCTCTAGCTGGCAAGCGGTCTCGACTGCGAATTTCTGAAGGGGTCCTAATTCTTCTGGATCAAAAACTTTCTGTGAAACTCGATTAAAAAAATAGCACAGCTTTGTTATCACTACCTTGGTGTGCACTGGTTTCACCGCCCTTATAGCGATAGGGAGGAATACCGTAAGCATCTTATGACAGTCGTGAGCGTTGTATCCAGAAATCGACAAATCTTTCATTGATACTAGTTTCCGGATATTCGATGAGAATCCAGTCGGCACTTTCAATCCACGAAGACATTGACAGAAAGCTTTTTTCTCTTCTGGTGACATTGAGTAGCATGCCGGTGGAATCTCAATCTTACCATTCGTTAGCTCTATCGGGTGGAGATCTTTCCTTATGCCCAAATTGACCAGGTCGTTACGTGACTTCAACCCATCCTTTGTTTTACTTGGGATGTCAAGTAAAGTCCCGATGGTGCTGTCGAACACGTTCTTCTCGAGGTGCATGACATCGATGGCATGGCGAATCTCCAGGTCTTTCCAGTACGTCAGGTACTTGAAAAAGATTGAATGTTTCTTGAAGGGCAGCGTGTTTTCTACCACTTCTTTCTTCCTCTTGCCTAAAGCTGTCTTTCCCTTGCCGAACACGACCTTTATGTTTTTTGTCAGCTTAAACACCGTGGAACCATCCTTTGCTTCGGGGGCAGTACCTTCCTCAACAGTTTTGTCAAAAAAGGTAGCCATCGCACGATACCTATGCTTTTGTGGTAAGAAACGACGATGACGCATGTAAACTAACTTTTTTGACGAGGTCAGGTATATGTACGATGTGTTGTCCAGGCATATAAGACATCCGGTCTTTCCTTTAATCTGTCCTGAGAGAGAAAAATTTGCTGGTAGATCGTTTATAGTAACGAATATGATAGCACGCAGAGTAAAATGCTCCTGTCGGTACGCATCAAACAATCGTACACCCTCTTCCCACATTTCTTGCATATCCTCCATCAAAGGTTCAAGAAACACGTCTAGATCGATGCCAGGCTGTTTTGGCCCTTGTATAAGGATAGTCAACAAAATATACTTTCGCTTCTGACATAACCATGTCGGAAGGTTATACATGGTGAGCAGAACAGGCCAAGTGCTGTGCGAGCTGCTTAGATCACCAAACGGATTCATTCCATCCGTGCTCAACGCAAACCTTACATTTCTCGGATCATTTGCAAATTCTGGATGCTTCGAATCAAAGTTTCTCCATTGTCGAGCATCGGCGGGGTGTCGAATCATACCATCTGTTTTCCGACCCTCTTGATGCCATCTCATCAACTCGGCGTCGGCGGGGTTCGAGAACAATCGCTTCATGCGATCTTTCACTGGCAAGTACCACATCACCATGGCCGGAATCTTTTTTCCTGGCTCAACCAATGTATTTGGTTCGGCAACAGCACTATCGGTGGCACTGTTATCCTTTTTGTACCTACTCGCCCCACAAGTTGGACACTTCTCCAAGTCAGCGTATTCATTGCGATAAAGTACACAGTGATTAATACATGCATGGATCTTTTCCACACCAAGTGATAATGGACATATCAGTTTCTTGGCTTGGTAGGTGTTAGCTGGCAACAAGTTAGGCTTAGGAAGTATAGCTCTAAGGAGACCCATCAATTCATTAAAACTAGTATCAGACCAGCCGTGCCTGGCCTTCAATCTAAGAAGTTCTAGCACCGAACGCAACACTGTATACTGCATGTCACATCCCTTTGATTGATCGTACAAAAGATCTTTCGTTGATTTCTGCAACGCCTCCCAATTATTTAAATCTTTTGCTTTCTCTGTTAGGACCTCTGGTTCAGCGTGCCGCAACATATCCTCAAGATCAAGATCAATATCAACCTCTGCGGCGTCAAAACCAGTGCCGCCAAAATCACCAGTCATTTGACGAGACATGTCATCAATTATAAAATCCTCTGCCTGATCGAACCAAATATCACCAATCTCTACAGGAGGGGCGACTTCCCCGTGATAACTCCAAACTGTATATTTCTCCACAAATCCACGCTGAATTATGTGTCCCAGGATTACATCCGGATCTTTCCACATCTTCTGATTCTTGCAATCCACGCATGGACAAAAAATATCCTTCCTACTCTCTCTCAAAGCGTGTGTCTTAGCCTTGTCAATAAATGTTGATGCTTCTCTCATGAACACCGGATGAGTTCTCCGTGTCTCATACATCCATGTCCGATCCATCTAAAAAATTCACAGCATTAATTAATATTATATTGCCGGTGTTTTCTAAATAAACAAATTAAACTTAATTCATACTTTTTAACTAAAACCTCATTCACAACAAATAATAATACGGAGACAATATTAGCTACCAAAAAATGGTTCAATCAAAAAAATAAAATATTTGACCTACAAATTACATACATATATAGCACAAAATACCAATTCGCACAAATTTACATATCTTCGCATTCAACCAATGAAATTTTACAAAAACGGAAGCAAATGAAGGAGATGATCGAACACATTACCTTTTATATTGATTTCAATCGAAGATTTTAACTCTACCAAAAGAAAATGCCTATTTTTGGAGAGAGAAACCGAGTTAAAATAAATTCAAATATCTTCACATTAAACCAATAAAAACTTTTAAAAGTGGAAGCAAATGGAAGAGAAGATCAAACATGGTACCTTTTGTATTGATTCCAATTGAAGAATACAAGTTGAAAACCTTCCCCCCTATAATTGCATTTTTTTGGAGAGAGAAACACCAAGTTCAAATGGCACTGTCGGGGGGTGGGAGCTGTTTTATAGTGCATCATCGCGTGCGGTTCACCTAACGAACCGCACGGGATAATCATTATCCCGTGCGGGTTCTTAAGAGGACCGCACGGGATAAGCATTATCCCGTGCGGGTTCTTAAGCGGACCGCACGGGATAATCTTATCTCGTGCGGTCGGCTTAAGAAAGCCGCACGCGATAGTGAGTTATCCCGTGCGGTCGGCTTAAGCCGACCGCACGGGATAACTTATTATCGCGTGCGGTTCAACAGCCGGCCCCCTCGGGACCGGTTTTTCCAGGCGTGGCCACTTATGGCCCGCCTGGAAACGGTTGGGGGCCTCGTCCAGAAAACCCCTTTCTGTAGTAGTGATAGTCACATTTCCACGCACACAGAATTATCTTCACCGTGACTGCAAGTCTGAAACCCTCACTTCATCAGGCAAACCGGAATACCACCCAGTCATATTTACAGGGTTATGCAGCAAGAAACATTAGCTGAGTGAACTGAGTGAAGAACCATTAAACCAAGACCATATTAGTAAAACGACCTATGAATACTCGTGCGGTTAAGATATATACAAATATTTACAATAAAACCTTGTTTATCATGGGAATATTTCAAACCACAAGGTAAACCCATGCAAAACACCACAAGTACAATGAATGCGGGTAAAATTTTGAGCAAAATGGTTTTTATCACAGAATGAAATATGCTACCAAAACCATGACGGAGTGCCAAACTGCTGGTTTATGAAATTGGCATTACAGTCCATGAAATGAAGTACAGAGTGGATTACGAAGATCTATTATATATTAAAAGTCAATTAAACTTTCTACAAACACTCTCAAACCGCTACGTGGGACTCCTATAAACGCTCATACGCCACCACATGGGACTCTAATAATTAGAGAAAATCATAAAAATTGTAAGAGAAAAACAAAATATCCAGTCATCGGTTTTCATTTAAATCGATGGACCCGTTATTTAGACCATTAAATTAAATCTATTAAAAGTTAATCCTAATCTCATGTACGTACACCCTCAAAAAAAAATTCCGGATACATACAGAAAACTCTATCCAAATCTCCCCTAAAAATCTCCTGTAGGTACAGAAATCTCTTCGAATCTTCCATACATGTACGACATAAACTACGTACCATTCACCGGGAAACTACTAAAAAAATACATGCAGATGTATGTACGAACTAATAATCCCATCCTCCTCCATCACGCAAATGTCATCTACTAATATTTCTCCTAGCACGCCCCAGACAGTGCCGATGACCTAACAACAAATTGGCTGTTTTATAGTGAGTTTGCATCGCAAGTCAGTGATGGAACTGTTGAACATCTCACTGGATTTTTTTCCAATTCCTGTGAAAATTGAACTAAATTTTGTGAAACTCCTGCGTTCATAGCAGGCACTAGGCTTGGCTTCCAAACTGAAAAAACTCACCATATAGCATTTTCGTACGTGGTTAACGTAGTGTAACTTTTCTTTCGAATTTAAAAAACTTCATTAGATTATTACCATTAAATTTATCATCCAAGACTCATATTAACTAATTTGGAGTATATTTTAACTATATTATGATTATATTAATTTAGGTCAAAACCTAACATTTTGCATGTCATCTGGACCATCATAAAAATTATAACAAAAAAGGTAATATTGATTATATGATTATATATAACTTCACATCACATACATGGATAACTAAATTATATCTACGATGTCATAAGAAATAAAAAAACTAAGAGTGATATTTCAACACAATATTCCCTTCGATATAAAAAAAATTATGATAAGTTAGAATAACGTTATTAGATCTGTCATGAAAAGAACTAAAAGTATCGAGCATATTTCCCACTAATCTCTCATGTATTAGTTATCCATACAAATCCATATATGCCAATCATCGAGTTAAAATTCTAATTAGGTGTATATGCATCATATTGGCTATCTAAAATATGATGAGTACGTAGACAATCAAGATAAAGGAGATTTGACAATATACATTATATATTCCTCTATCATTTTATAAACATTCATAGCTGAATACACACATGATGTAATATAAATGTAACAAAAAAACATTTCCATGATAATAAGAATCTATAGAAATTTAAACAAAAAATAAATAGCATAGACCCTAATAGTAATAAAATATCAATAGCTAATCTCAAGGATATACAAAATTGTAAACTATCATTTATAGGCCTACCTATTAAACGTTCTACAGAACCCTCCTATAACGTCTATTTAAGCATGTAACATATAGGACAAATTTTTAGTAATTCTCCATAAAATATAAATCATCCAACACTTAAATCTTTCATTAATTTAATCACCCCCATTAATCTAAAAGAATAAAAAAATCCAAGCATGTTATCTAATAGAAAGACATTTAGGGTGTGTTCTTTTGGATGTGTTGGGAAAAAATTTCAAGCGCACGAAAAACGGAGCGACTCATTAACACATAATTAATTAAGTATTTACTAGTTTTTTTTGAAAATGAATTAATATGACTTTTTAAAGCAACTTTCGTATAAAAACTTTTTACAAAAAACGCACCGTTTAGCAGTTTGAAAAGCGTGCGCGCGGAAAAAGAGGGGTGTGAGTTGGAAAAGTTGTGTGAAGAACTCACCCTTAAGGTGTCATGTGAGGTTGTAGTGACCCATTGCAAGGTGGACAGGTTTGTAGCAAGGACGCCTAGCATCAAGTTGCATGGTCTGTTTCGTTGAAGGGCAAGGTTGGATGGAATATGACCATCCATGTTTTTAAGGATGGGGATATCCAAGTTTTCTGATTGGTTGTATGGATGGAATAAACCAATTTTTTGTTTGGTTGGTAGGACGAGGGTGGATGGGATGAGATTAATTAACTAATTATAATATCTTAATTGGCATAATATTATTTAGTTATACACTTACTTGTAGAAATTAACACTTATCAACACTAATCTTGCCATGTTAATTACTAATTAATAGCAAAACATGCTAATATCATTAATCATACTCTAATCAACTTGGTAATCACTTGCTAATCATGTACTAATTAGCATCCTAAAGAAGGTGGATGGCTTCATCCGGCCAAATGAATCAGATCCCTTCATCGAGCATATTGAGAGAATATTCTCTTTTTGGGGTCACCACATCCACCCTGCCATTCAACCAAATAGCTCAAAAAATTGGGCAGCCATATCCCATCCAGTCCCATCCATCCAACCAAACACTCAGCAGATATCATAAAGAGCCACCAAGACAAGGCAACAAGCGAAAGCCCATAACAATTAGTTTGCAATGACTAAACCTTCTCTCAACTCCCTTATCTATACACTATTATTTATGTCACGTCAGCTTGAAATATGTACAATTTAATAACATAGTAAAACTTTGCAATAGATAGGCTACATACTAAAATATTCAATTAACCCCCCTTAGCCTAGAAATAATAATACTAAGCAACAACTCAAGTAGGTAAAAAATTTCTATCTTCAATTTCAATATTGAATTAATCATTAAAAAGAGCAAGATAGAGTAAATGGTTCAAACAGTTGGGTGAATACTATCCAATTTGCAAGGTGAGTGTTTTTTTTAATTGTGGTAGTTCAGCAGCTACTTATTCCGAAGCATTGTGAGTAGAGCAAGTAGTTTACTTGAAGTAGGTTTTAATGATGAGTTACATGTAATGAGACATTGCTACAGTAGTATTTGATAAAAAACATAATGTTTGGAAATCAAAACTAACAAAAACCTTAGTAAGGCATCATATATTTATTTCTACGTCATGATTCTCTATAGTATAATGAATAATATTATGAAGTATCATTGTAGTAGAAAAATAAGAATAAGACCACGTAATACACTGGCTCCAAAATCTGCTTTAGCCTATATCCTGCATGGATTGGGCATACTTATGCATAATACAACACTGATATTTTTATCCTTATTTTGTATAAAATAGTTAACCCATAGGTACTTCATCCACCTAAACTTCTAAGATGGTATTGAACCATCAATTGTAACAACTTCTAGCATGGACCTCAACTACATCACTTATATAGGCTCCTAACGGGCCAGGGAGTCATAGGTCGAAGATTTACCAAACTATTGATATCTACTACATGAACTTCTAAACTTCATATTAATCAGTGGCAACACATTTAATTAAGAGAAAATCCTCTATGCACCCCTGAAAGTTTGCCCAATTCTTTTTATGCCCTTGAGTTTTGCTCATTCCTTTTCATACCTCAGAATTTTAGTTTGGATCGTACTCTTTTCGTTAGTTAACCGTGAGTTGACTGTTAAATTCTTATCAAAAAGTCTATTTTGCCCCTCTGTATGAAGGAGCATATAAATTTATGGAGTATATTGTTGGAGTGTAAAAAATTGTTGTATGAGACTATTATATTTATGATTTTGTTACGCGAGATAATATTTATGATAATTTATTTGTATATAGGACATAAAAAATAAAATTTATTTATGAGTTATTAAAAATTGTTTATGTAGCACATAAATAGACTTATCTTATAAAAAATGTCGTACCAATATAACAAAATATGATATGATATGATATATATATATAAATTTTAATGGTGAAAAATATTAATTTTTTGTTAGATTTAAAAATAATTTCTTTCATAAATATTAATAATTTCTGTTAAATAATATCTCACAAAACAAACTCATAAATATAATAGTCTCATATAATAAATTTATAGACTCCATCAATATACTTCATAAATTTATTTTTTTTTCATACCAAAAGGCAAAATGGACTTTATGATAGGAATTTAATGGTCAACTAATGGTCAACTAACGAAAGGGGATGGAAGGGATTCAAACTGAAATTCAGGAGCATGGAAGGGAATGAACAAATTTCAGGGGTATAGAAGGAATTGGACGAACTTTCAGGGGTACACAAGAAATTTTCTCTTTAGTTAAATTTATCATAATTACAGTAAAAATTGTGAATGACCAATTTGACATCATTATAAATCATGATAAAATCCTCTCGAGCCATTAAGGAAAATAAAGATATCAAAATTCAAAGAATAATTAGTTTCGTAATATCAGAAGATCTCATTTATAGTTTTTCCCCTCAAAGTTCATACGTCCTCAAAGTTTATACGTGCAACCAAGGTCTCAAAAATCTTTATCTGCAATCAAGCATTGAAGTACCAAGACCAACTACATGATAAAAGACTGACAAACTATATATATTGAACATTTTACAAAAACTTTGCATATAGATACAAATAATTTTTAGTCATCATAAAGGATTTTAACATATAAAAACAAAAAGATGCCCGCGCAATCGCACGGGCTACCTTCCTAGTTAAGAATTAATAGCCTCTCCGTGTTGCTGTCACCTGGTAACTGAACTCAATCTGAGGTTCTAATGGAATTCCTACAAGACAGAAGAATGCATTAGGAAGTCCGGAATGAACTGTCCCCCAGCTTCAGGAAATACTGCTTGAGGTAACCTAGTGATCCAGTCAAGAAAGATAATAAATGGCACCACGGATGAAATCAACTATTAAATTGTTAGAATAAAACTTTAACTATTAAATCTGTGAACCATCTTCATGGTAAACATATAATTTTCACAATATGCACCTGCAACTTAGGTGGAACTATCTTGTCTAGCTAAGCTTATCTGGAAAGCCACTAAGCCAGTATTACTCTTACTGTTTTTAAAGTATGCCGTACTCTTGTAATGAATCACTACATCTTTACCTTTTCATTTTCGTCCTTTTAAATTTTTATTAGGATATTTCTTAAGAGAAAATCATTATGAATAGGTACTTATCTTAACATTGGCATGCAGAGTACTTGGGTGAAATTTAACATAGAAGTGAGATCCGAGATGGTTATATTTGATATTAAAATTCTAGTCCATATGTTGCTTTGCCAGAACTGAGAATGCAAAGTACATACCTAACAATTTAGGCCGACAAAATGTTAGTAACAATCACAAAGGTAAGCTGTAATGATGACAGAGAACCGGAAAGTTTGAGAAAACTCCATGCGTTGCTCACATATGCTCAGCTGTACGAAATCCCGTTCCATGTCATGTATCATAATTCAACGAATATCGACATCACTGATATGTGCAATCTTAACCCAATCGGGGCCTACATCTTTTTGGCATCTCTTCTTGAGCTCAGAGCTGCAACCATAGATGTGCAGGCTGGTAACAGATGCTGGCATTTCTGTAAGTGTCTGAATCTTAACTGCATTGCGTATATGCATGGACCGCAGGGAGGCCAAGGTTGTCATTGCTTGGGGTAAACATTGCAGATGAGAAACATTAGTCACAACTATTTCTTCGAGGGCATGACAGTTATGCAGCAGATATTCCTCAGGTAAGAGTGTGTTAGTTTAGGTAAATCTGAAGCCTCTTGATGGTAGTGATGCTTCTCAATGGCTCTCTGAGTAAGATTGATGGGTGGTCAATATCAAGCTCACTGAGATCCAGAGAAAAGCCAGAAGAATCAGCATCCTCTGGTGACTGAATAGATGAATCTTCAACAAGCTTTTTACAGCTAGCAATTGTCAATGACATGAGCGATGCGAGACCTTGGATCCCGTTAAGTGAAACCAGCTCTTTGCAGTCTCAAATGAAAAGGTATTCAAGATTTATCAATCTTGCAAAGGTTTCTACTGTTGGAAGGTGTGCAATTGAGCAAGCATTTAACACCATATGAGTTAGCCCAGTCAAACCTGCAAACAGATGTAAAGGGAGTTTTGACATTGCGCAACCATCTAAAAAGAACCGTTTCAGATATTTGAGACCTGTCAATGAGTTTAGTAACGCAAGTTCAGCATTAGCACACAATCCGAAAGTGATGGTTCTCATAGTATTTCTGTCGTGTGATCAGATTTGGGCACCTCACAATTTCAAGGGTTTTCAGGGAGGAACATGAACTGAATGAATCTTCTGGTAGACATGATAGATTTGCACATTGTTGGATGGACAATTCCTCAAGAGAATAAAGAGAACACCCATGCCATAAAGTTGTTATATACGGGCAGTTGGATATCATTAGCTTCGACAGCGTGAGGTTCAACATTGATGATGAACTTCCATCACTGCTCGCAAAAAATGTCGGCATAGCCTGCAAACCAGCATGATCAATTTCAATTTGTCGAATGCTAGTAGGTAAAGTCGGTAGTCCTCTCAGCTCCTGACAATAACGCACTGCTAGTGTCTCAAGCCGAGGAAATAAGTTTTCACCCTCCAATCCAACCCATTCCATGCAAACTGGCATGTCCTCAATCTGTACCTTAAGGTATTGCAATCCAGAAGGCTTCTCATCGTTTCCATAAAATGATGAATCCACACACACTACCGACTTCATGTTAACTATGTATAGATATTGAAGAGAAGGTAAACGCCCATGAGATGGAAGGTACTTCATGCTTTGAATCACGTAGATAGATGTATGTCAAGTTAATGAGTATGAGATCTTGCAGCCAAAATGGAGGTCGAGAACCAGGATATCCTTCAAGTTGCAATTTAGAAGTGTTAGGGTGTGGTTGAAGCTTTTCGAGAATTGCCTCAGCTTTGCTTGGATCACATGAGTAGGATGATCCTGGAGACCACATTAATGCTACTGCACATAGATGCTCTTTCTGGTCCAACATGATTTCAGCAGCTTCTGCTACATTGCATACTTTGTCAAGACCTGAAACGTAAAAATGGGGAATGTCTCTCAGATTCTTCAGTTCCCCAAGAGTGTAACCAACCTTTTGTTGGATGCTGAAACCATATAGCTCATGAAAAGAAGTCATCTTTCCTATAAAAGGAATCATGGGCATTATAAGAAAAGTTAGATGCAGATGGCGCAGATTAACCAGCTTGCACAGTCCCTCCATTTGCCCTTCCACAGGGACTATGAGTCTTGGATTATCGAACTTCACTATTTGCAAGTGATATAGATTGTATACAACTTGCGGGAACCAACAGGAATGTGTTGTGTTTCCTTCACCCCACATGAGAGAAAGAGAGACAAATAGAGAAGGTGCACTAGCCCACCCACTGCATCAGGTAGTTTAAAGGGATAATTTGCTGTTAGGGATAACACCCTCAAGCTTTTTTTGACAGCCAACACTTTTTTGAGCATGTGTTCTTGTTCTGCCTGATCTTGCTCTTGAAAATGTGCAATTTCTTTGACTGAGAGATCTGTTCAACAACAGTGGGACTTATCACATCAAGGCATAAATGGCGAATAGTATTTGGAATCTTTTCAGAACTTTTACCAACTCTGGCGCATTCGTTCACTGAAGTCGACCATGCCAATTCATGCAAAAGATCATGCATTATAAATTGTTCCTCGTAATATTCATCAAACAATCGACATTTTATATCACGACTAGAATGAGGCCTTGATTTGATCTCAAAAAAAGACTTTCTGGTTAGTGCATCTAAATATCCCATTCCAACATCCTCTGGTGTCATGACATCTACCAACTGTTGGATTAGTCCTGAGCCCATCCATAAGTACACTAATTCTTTCTTTGTGAATTCATAGTCTTTATGAAATAAGCTGCAATACCTGAAACATGATTGCAAATGGGTTGGTAAATGCTGATAACTCAACCTTAACACTGCCATAATCCCTTCATTACCCTGTTGTATATTATGAACACCTAATGCCAATATTCTGTTCCAAGTGCTACTGTCCCTTTTGTTGTTTAACAATCCACCTAGAACCTTTGCTGCCAATGGAGAACCGCTGAGTTTGCTTACCATTTTCTAGCTGATGTGTTGCAAGTTTTTGTAATCGTCAGGATTAACTCCAAAAAATGCATATCTTTCTAACAGAAGAAGTTCAGTTTCTTTTAGCCCACTCAATGGTAAAGACTGGCACTCTCCCTGCATCGCTCTTGCAGCAAGATCAGCCACTGATTGCATTCGAGTTGTCAGCAAGATCTTGCTTCCGGTCTTCCCATTTCTTAATGGACTTACTAAAGTCTCCCAGCGGTGCACACACTCATCATTCCACACATCATCCAGTACCAAGAGAAATCGTTTGGAATTCAGTTTGTCCTGAAGTGCCTTTTGGAGAGCATTTAGGCCAATCATGCCTATTTCTGTCCCAGTCACATCTTGAAGGATCTTTCTCATTAGTGTTCTAACATAAAAAATGTGAGAAACACAAACCCAGATGAACAAATCAAAATAATCTTTTACCTTGCTATCGTTGCATATAGAAAATATGGGGATGTTACCAACAATCTGATCAGATGCATTGTTTCCACGCTTGGTCAGCCACTCAACTATAATATTCCTCTCCTCCTCTCTTCCATGTACTAGGCTATGAGGCAGTGAGTTTGTCTCGTGCAAATTCTTGAATTCCACCTCTTGTTTATGGTCAACCTTATTGCCAAACTGATTCAGAACTTGGAAAAATCGCTCAACACCAGAGGCAACATCAGCTAAAGCCTTGACAGCATTTTTCAACCTCTTCAATGACCCAGTGTTGAACGCGTGATTAAAATGCTGAACAATCTTGCCCTTATACTGATACAAAGAGCCACTCACCTTGCTATCCGCTTGTATTTTTTTCACTTCCTTCTCAAGCTTGTAGTACTCCATCTCATCAAGCGCATCCTCAGCCTCCTCTACAGCATCTCTGAGCTGCCACAACCATGCATCCAGTGCATCACTTTGGTCTCTGATATGCTCCATGTCCACAGCATCCAAGACCACCTTGATCTGAGGGAGGAGTGCCTCCAGCCTCTTTCTAGTAGGTTTCAGCCCTCCAGCTTCCTTGTTATCCTTCAAGTAGTTGAAGGCCTTGTTGATGATATAGGTGATGACTGATGTTGCAATAGCTTTTCCTGCGAAAGCAGCAGCAACACCAGCCATTCTTGAGTCCTACAGATATCAAAGAAAGAAAGCTTTGGCACACAGACTGAAGGCTTTTTCTGCAGAAATGGAGAAATTTACTCATAAATAAACACATAGGAATCCTGGTAACAAACTAGAGGACACGGGTGGTGGCCCATTATTTGTTGAGTCTCTGTCTCTCTTTTGTATTAGCATGGAAGATAGCTTGACTTGGATTCCCTCTGTTAACTAGTACTTGATTAATTTGATTAACAGTGATGGGAGTATTGACTAAATCGACACTTGCATGACCCACCAAACCGACAGTTTTTTAACCTTGATGAAGAAAGAATCGCACTAATTGGGGCGCTAGCGCTACACTTGACAATTTCGTGCAACTGAACCCTTCTAGTTCTAGCTGAGTTGCTTAGATTTCCCACCCCTGCTTAATCTGATTATCCCCTTGTACATTCGTTATGGAACAGTACAACATCCTAAATACTATCCCTAATCATAAATGGGATTATCCCCTTGTAAATTCGTTATGCAACAGTGCAACATATTGCCCCAATCATATATTGCAGCCAGAAAGAGGAAGCTGAACCGCACCAGACTGGCGTGCCAGCGCATTGCTGAGCGAGCGGCGCGCAGGGTCCGGTGCGCCGTGCACTGCAGATCCACCATGTCGGCGCCGCCGCATGCGTGCCGGGGAGAGCTGCACGCGGTGGCTTGGTCGCTCCGCCGAGCAGAACCCGCGGTGCGGTCGCTGGCGTGGCGAGCGACATGAATCCCGCTCCGGCATTTCGCCGAACACATGATGGGTTTGTTTGTTTGAGGCGAAGAAAAGCACGCTACATATCCACCGTGCGGTCGAGTTTTGCTGAGAGTATTTGTAAAATCCAGAAGGGCCACGATGCAAAAACTACACGGAGCTACAGAGGAGAGCCACCTCATCGTCATCGGTGGCCGCCGATGCGACGACGTGGGGCAGCAGCATGACTCCATTTTGGCAACGGCAGTGACCATGGTTCATGGATGACTGACACTGACGCCAGGGTTATTTGTTAACTAGTATCACTCAAATTTAATCAGAACATGTTGTTCCATAACCCTATTTGAAAGGGTTCAAGAAGTTAAAGATGTGCCATTCTCACTTAACAGAAGCATGCTTGATTGCAAATTCATTTCAACTTCACCTGAATTTAGCGTCTCCCTTGGTGACAGGTTCGTTCAACAAACGGCTCTTGAACAAGATGTTGCGACGCCAAGGAAGAAAGTTGAAACCTACCATACCATGCGTCCATGCTCATAGACATAGACACTACTTAACCAGAAGTCCAGAATGACATATTGATACTACAGCTAGAGACAGTGTAACTGAAATTGTACACGACGGGGCTGGGCTGAGATCAACGCCCGTTGGCTCCAGTCCAGGGTAGTCAGACAGTAACATCGGCAAGAAGCTCTTGTAGCATTGTCTACTTGTCACCACTCAGCATAACTGTGCTCAGTTGTAGCTCAAAACGCTCTCCCAGATCATTCGTACCACAGACTCCAGCATCTCCTTCAGAGAATTCGCCTCCTGATCAACAGCCTGGAAAAGAACAAGACTCATGATATTTGCTGTACAGTCGACCAGAAATTGTAGAGACAGATTGCAATGCTGAGTGACCCTATGTCGGTAAAATGGGATCTTAGATATGAACATGACATGCAGTACACAGCAGAGGCCGACATTGGATTGTAGCCTTATTAGGAATGTATATACCAAAGTGTGACTTGCTGAAGAACAGCACAAATGCATTAACTTATGAGCAGATTTTACTGACCTCCAGCCCCGCAGATATGCCAATTAGTTTAAAGGTAACTTCATTAGAAATCTCTCCAGTCAAGCTTTGATGGTCAAACCGGTCAGCATGTCTTAGCTTGAGCTTCAACTTCTCATTTCTGAAAGCTTTGTAGTTTGTATGCCACACTCCGACTATGCTGAACCTCTCATCAATCGATTCTTTCCCAAGAGGCCATCTAAGTCCCCCTTTGACATCTTGATCAATAACAGCAGAAGATACCAAGCAATTAATTGCATTTTCCACTTCAGCCTGCAAAAACCAAATAGCTTTGCTAAGAAATGTCCCATAACAGAAAGGATCAGAATTTTTAAACAAAACTAACTCACATCTAAGTTTTTAAGGATTCTTTTGGTAAACATCATCAGCCTCAGGTCCAGATCCTTGAACAGACAGGATATATCTTCCACCAAGTGGCGTACCTGGTTCAACTCAACCTGCATTGAATAAAATATATTTTAAGGATGTAGCAACACACACAAAGTTTGCTTTATCCTACACGTGTAAAATTTGCATTTAACAAACTTATCAATTAATTATATGTGATGCTATTAACATAAAATTTGCAGTTCATGAAAACTGAAGAAACAAAAACCCCTGTCATGAAATTTCTTCAGTAGAATAGACATAGGAGATGATCTCATTAACATAGGCCTGATTTGATTGCGTTCAATTCAATTGCCATCTAAACAAAATGTAATGTACCCTGTTAATAGTTCAAGGCTGAATCTAGAACATGATAACGTAAGAACTCCATCCAAGGAAAGATATGCTTAGTCTACTGTACTACTACCAAAGGACACAAAAGACGACTCCTTCAGTGAAAGAAGGAAGCACCAGTCCTTTTCTAATAATACATACATACTTCTTACAGTTGAGAACAAAAATATAATGTTTGGCATAGGCATTGTACCATAGGAATTGAATATTACTAGCTACAGTATGGCCCACGATTAGGACATGCTAGTTACTGCCTTACTGGTTATATTTTCACCTTTTAAATTTTTAAACTTCATAAGCTGGTGCTGATCAGATAGATTTTTATGGCACAAAAATTTCAGAAATCCATTCAAGTATACATACTTAAAGTGTGTGTACAGATAGACTCCTTCAAGTATAAACCCCTTCAACTGTATAAACTATGTGAGTGCACAAACAGATGCATCATAAGTAGCATACATACTTCCTAAGTAAGTATTCCTGCACTGAATCACCGATGCACTCCAGAATAAATGTACTCTCCTTCTCACATGTACTGATATGCATTGTAATTGTAATTAGATCTCCAACCTTTTGGAATGTTCAAATTCCACTTGAGCAATTCTTTTACATCTACATGGCACTTATTTTCAATGAACTATACAAAACCACATACGGCATCAAATAATTATAGTTAGCATGAAAGCATAATTCCACTGTGAACTGGTAAAATGTCAGCTTCAATTGTCAGAAGTCACTATCTCAAAGAAGTTCCACTACAGAAAAAAGGCTCCAAGTAACTACTAGATGGTGGTACTAGTATATGGTTTGCACCGATTATCTGAAATCAAGGAGGTACAGAATCAGAATTTGAGAGGCACTACTCTATTCTCTTGTTTACTGACAGCATAAGCTTCCAGTCTATAGTATTGGAAGTTTGTAGCTAATTGAGCTAATCCATCATTAGAGGATTTACTACAATGTTGCATCCACAAGACAAATCAGTAAGAAATAGCAATATCAAAAATGATTAAAGGCATATATTTTTGGGAATCACAACACCTCAAAGGCCAAAGTAGCTTAGGCTTCATCTAGTAGCACAAATGAGGTAGACAAGTTTATGAGAGCCAGCCTCTCATTTTATAAAAAAAATCATATGAATCAAGATCCCTATGATAGTCTGGTAGCGACTGGTAGCTACTCCTCCAGTCAAGTATACTTGACGTTTAGGACAGCGCTTAGTTGTGCTATTATCAAGTATATTCTGCTATCCTAAATGCCATATAAATATGAATGGAGGGAGTATGATTTATGCCATACATCTTACAAAGATGAAGTCTCATCCCGATGTTCATATTTTTCATGGGTACAAGAAAAAATGCTAACAATCCCCACACTCTATTTTTGGGCATTCAGCAATCTACTCGGCAAAATAATCTACACAAGTAGAGCCAAAAGAAAAGTACGATACACAAACTACTCATATAAATCTATGATTCAGAACATTAATAAGCCAAAAGGTAAGAAGCTAAGGTTAGAACGATAAGCACACCTTACGGATTGCAAGCTTCCCATCTTCTTGCACGGTGCATTTGCAGGTTATTGTAGAATCACTTTGATGCTTGTCAAAGACCTACCATCATTTACAGGCCCCAAAGTTAATTCGCCCATCTATAAACCCAAAACAGCGTAATTGGCATGCTACCAGACGTGCAAATTAACCTTCACATGGTAGTGCTCTTTGAAGGAATCAAACACCAGCCCCATCTTCTCCGCAGTGGATCGCTCCATATCATCCAAGCACTCACTAGGCACATTGGTGTAGAACGATTTATGGAGATTGCTCCTCGATCCCTCTTCTCCTGCTTTCACGGCTTCACGGAGCGAGTTCATGGAGACGGGTGATCCGCCACCACTACACAAATCAATCAATAACAGCAGCAACTCTTTGTGATCAGCATCCAATCATTCTTTCACGAATCCAGGCAAAGCACACAGCTCCAACAAGAAATGGTAAATGGGATGGGAGAAATTAAGGGGACTCACGACGATTGGAAGAGCACCTTCCCCACCTTGGCCACGACGATCCGCTTCACCTCCTCCTCAGGCACATCGCTTGCCTTCGCCCTCTCCGCCGCGGCGAGGAGGTCCGGCAAGAACCTCTCAGCGATGGCGGATGCGGCGGCCGCCGCGGAGCAGGGGGAAGCTTCGGTGGCGGCGGCGGCGGAGGAGGAGGAGGAGGAGGAGACGAGGGCGAGGGGCTTGGCACCGGTCTTACGCTCGATGGGGTCGCAGGGGAAGGGATCGAGGCGGAGCGACCCGTCATCGTCGCCAAGGAAGGGCGGGAGCGGGGACCAGCGGAAGACGCAGCCGGCGGCGTGGATGATCTTGTTGGACGGGCGGGTGGCGCCGCGGTGGTGGCGGCCGCGTGGGGAGGAGGAGAGGGAGGGAGGAGGGGCCNGGGTGGGCGTGGAGGCGTTGGAGTGGCGCTTGTGCGGCGGGAGGTAGGCCATGGCCGCCGGCGACGAGGTTTCGGAAAGTTGGCCGGTGGCAAACTGGCAATCAAGTGGTTCGGTGGAGAAGTGGAAACGGCTGAAGGCAGGAGTACAGGCTGAGAGTAAACAATTACATATGGTTTTATTTAGGATTTTTCTTTCCTACTTTAAAATAGAGAGAAACAATTGGATAAATATTTTTGAGTAAATTTCATAAAACTACAAATACTTTGACTAAACTATCACAAAACTACGTATTTAGCATCAAATTTCTCACAGAACTACTGAGTTAAGGTATCGTATCACAAAACTACAGATTTAGTGATGAAATTATAAAATAACTACATATTTTAGAGTTTATAAAATAGAACTACTGAGATTATAAAAGTTGTAGTTTTGTGATAAAACTGATGTTAAATTTATAGTTTTTTAATATGATATCTTAAATCTGTTGTTTTATTAAAAATATTAGGTTAAATATGTGGTTTTGTTATACACGTTTTTAAAGCTATAGTTTTGTGATAGATTGATCGGAGTATCTATAGTTTCGTGAAATTTACTTAATATTTTGGATTGTTCTCACCGATTATATCTACCTATTATATTATGTTATGTGATATTAGTTTTATTTGAAAGATGTAACGTGAGTTACGATTTTCATCGTGGCACATAAATTACCACCTTCATAAAAAAAAATTGCGCCGGTGAATTATGGTGGGTACAGAGTATAATAACGATCTAAATTAATCGATATAATTTTACATAAAAATAAAAATACTTTTTCAGAAATAGAGCAATAGTTTGAGACAAAATATGTTTGTATTTATCGAAATAGAAGTAACAATTGTGTATTAGAACTAATTCTATTTTTAAAATCTAGCTCCTAACAAAATTGTCATTAATTGTCTTCAAAGTTTATCACCAACATTTGGTGGCTAAACAATTTAATCAAACATATCATAGAGCGCAATTTTTTTTATTGGGAAGAAGCAAAGGTATGCCAATCGACGAATTTTGATCAGAATTTATGTTAAGAAAATAGATACACAACGGAAACAAGATTTTTACGTGGAAAACCCTTGTGGGAAAAAACCACGGGCGTCGACCGGCAATAATCTGTAACACCCTGATTTTCGCCCGTCAAAAATTCTATTTTATTAAAAATCCTATTTTCAAAAATTTGGTTCTTTGAGTGTATTTAGGATTTTTGTGCCAAAAATCTCAATTGATTCTTTCCCTTTATGAACCCAGAATCTTGATCGTGATATCATCTTCCAAAATTAATTTCCATTATTTGAATTTTGCAGTTCGAATTTTCACTCCTTAACCTTTTCAAAAATTCGTACGGTTGAAATTTCAATTTCGAGATTTTAACCGTGTCGTCAAATAATCTCATTTCCATCCAGAGAGTCTAAAATATTTATTTTTAGATATTGACCACCGGACCAATATTTCCTATACGTGTGCATATTAAAATCAATATTTCTGCGCACGTATCGACAGTCATTTCCTTCCCATTCAAATATTCTAAAATATTTTTGGAATTCTACCGCCCGGCGATTATCTGTCCTTTTTCTGCACCCGTGGTTCTTTACATTTTCCTTAAGTCAGGCAAGTTAATTAGGTTCACCCAACACCCGTTCAAATACATTTCTTTGCCCCGTTTACTTTCCTAAGCTCCCTGTAAAACCGACGGTTAGGCACCGTTCTGCCAGTACATAGTGAGAGTTTGGCGTCGTCTCCGTCTTCTCCGCTGGAGTTAGGCACCGCTCCGCGCCGCTCGCCGAGCAAGTCAGGCAGCAGCTAACGCCAGGGGAACCTGTAGAAGCAGAAACATGCACAGGTGCATCGATGGCCGTTCTCGTCGCCAAATCCTTCCTCCAGAATCACCTTGACAGTATAAATACCGGAGAAAACTTACCGTGAAGTTCCTCAGCTGATTCACCACTCCATTTTTACCGCTCTGGAGCCGAGTCACCGAAGTCCCGAATCCGTCGCGACCAACCCCCTTAATCTTCCCTGCCGCGCACTCCTCCCAGCCGAGGCCAACCCTGGCCGCAGCCGCCGCCCGGCCTGCACCCTCCCCGAGCCGTCTTGACGGGCGTCGCCCAGGCCGAGCCAACACCAGGGAGCCGCCATGCCCGGCCTCCTCCCGGCCGAGCGCCGTGGCCGGCACATGCGCTGCCGTGCACCAGCCGCGCCACGCCGCCCCGGCCGAGCCCGCAGCGCTGTAGCACGCGCCACCCGGCCGTGTCGCGCGCCGTCACCCCGGCCTCCTCCTGCCCAGCCGCCACCTGGTGGCATGCTGCCGAGCCGACCGCCGCCCCTCCCAGCCACCGCGCCGCACCCGCGTGCTGCCGCCGGCCCGCAGCCGCGCCGGCCAGCCGCAGCCGCCAGCCCAGCCGGCTGCAACCGCCGCGCCGCCGCGCGCTGCCGCCCTTGCCGTGCCGCGCGCCAAGCCGCACCAGCCGCTGCCGCCCCGCCTTCCCCGGCCGGCGCTCCGCCTTCTCCCCTGCTCGGGAAGCAGCAGCAGAAGAAGAGAAAAGAGAGAGAGAGAAGGATAAGAATGAGAAAGAGATAAGAAGGAGAGAGAAGAAGGAAAGGGAAAAAGAAAAAAAAAGAAAAAAAAGAAAAGAAGGTGGGACCCACCGGTGGGCCCCACTAGGTTGACTCTCTCCCTGCGGACCCAAAGACTCGGGAAAAGTCTGTATCACGTCCCTCTTCTTTGTCGGGCCAAAGCCCATAAAGTCCACCAAAAAGTCTACAATTCCTCCCTCTCGCTATCGGGCTAAGCCCCATGAAAATCCCTACGAAGTCTACATCTTGCCCCTCCACTTCATTGGGCCAACCGGCCTAATACTCTATCCACAAGTCCGTAAAACACCCCTTTTGTTCCTCGGGCCGAGCCCAAGAATGGACCCCTAAAAGTCCATGTTACATCCTTCGGGCCAAAACCCATCCACCAGCCCCTTCTCCATAAAAGTTCAGTTTGCATCCCTCTACACCTCAAACTGGAAGTCTATATTGAATCCCTCCTTCATCTCTGGGCTAAGGCCCAAGCCTTCCCAAAATGAAGTCCATGATTCCTCCCCCTTAACACCGCAGCCAAGAAATATTCTTGGGAATATTCCTTTCCAATTTAATAAGTTCACTTCCACATTTCAGAAAAATCCAGTAATCTTCCAAAATCCGTATCTCCCCAACCGTAAGTCCAATTGACTCCGTTCAACTTCCTCGATCTTTCTAAAAATGGGATCTATCCAATGGCATGATTAGTTTATAATAGTTATTATCTACTTTATAGGGTTTTGGATGTTTTTCTCTTTTCGATCGCGTAGTGGACGTTTCGGAGGTGCAGCTGACACGGATTTTCTCGAAGATTTGAAGATCAACAATAAGGCAAGCCACTCTTCGATCATATTGCTCCTAGTTTATAAAATGTGTTGATTGCAAATTTGCATGTTTAGCGTACACAACTATTTTGATCGGCCATCGGTCTACGAGCACACGACCGACGGACCAACCTATGTAGTTGCATTATTTTCCGTAGGAACTTGTTAAACTTAACCCTTGTCGCTCCACCACAGCAGTACCTCAATACTTACGCTCTCTGGGCGTAGGTATCCTTTTGCACCATTTGTTTATGTTAGGTTTATGTATGGTTATTGTAACATCCTGAATATTTCGACTTTGGAATACGGAATTAAAAATTCAGAATAACCAAAAATCTTTTTTAAAATACATTCATGCCTGAACTAACTCAATTCGATCTGTCGTTTTTCGTTTACACGTGGACTAATAGACGAACGTCTGAGGATACGTCGATATTTGATTTCAAATATTATTTATTCAAGGAGCTATGATTTGCATATGCCAATTAATTCCGAAAAACAAAAAACCCTCGAGCATATTTACTTTATAAATAAAGCTATATATCTAAATGTATCACCATTTTGGATAAAACCCATTAAGGGATAGTTTATTAAAACAAATATTGTTCCACTAAAGAAATAGCTTTGATTATTCTCTATGCACCTTTATATAGAGTGATAAGCTTTTGGAAATTATTTGCAAAATAATGTCTATTGGTAAAATATTTACTAGAAACCTAAAATGCGAAATATAAATTCCTAATAGGCTATTTTCAAGGATATGACCTCCTCAGACAAAGTCTAGTCCTCAGGCATAATTTTAGTTTGCTTGTTTATTGTTTATTTGTGTGTGTCTAGAATCTGTGCCAAAAGATCTCGATTAAATCCTTTTACCGAAAAGGTTGTCCTCTGTACAAATTCTATCTCAAACTCCCTTCAAATTTCCAAATTTCATATCCCAAAGAAAATATTCGAACATCCTACTTCTTTGGGCCACATTTCCCTCTGTTAGCCCAACCCATTCCGCAAAACAAGTTCATTTCCACTCCCTCTACCGTGGCCTTCCTGCTGGGCTTTTTCTGGAAAAAGTCCATGTTGCCTCCCCGAGCCCTTTCATTCCTATTGGGTTGGTAGTAAAAATAAAGTCTAATCCTTCCCCCCATACTGTTTTCGGTGGCGACGTTGCCGCACGCCGCGCCGCTACGACGAGGCCGCTACGACATCACCGGCTGTCGCCTTCCGCTCCTGTCTCACCGGCGAGCTTGCCGTCCATTCCATACGCATCCTGCCCCACCTCGCACCGCCGCGAGCCATGCAGCAAGCCAGTTGTGCATGCGCATGCATGCAGGCAAGCCAGCCACGAGCAAGCACCATGCAACTAGCTAGCTATGCGTATGCCTGCATGCAAGCAGCTAGTCCCTGTCTTCATGGCCAACCCGCGCGGCCGCTGCAACTACCCCGTCCCTGTCTTCATGGCCATTTAAGACGAGCTCGTGCGGTGAAGCCTATATAAGGGCAACCATAGCCAATATGCAACCCGTCCCTTTCCATCCTCTCTTCTCCTCCTCCTGGCTTTGTTTCTCTTCAGTCACACCCTTCCGCGCACACGCCGCCATCTCTCCGCTTGCTCCGCCGCGGCCGGCTTCGGCTGGGCCTCAGTTGAGCAAGAGGACGGATAGGCCGCCGCGCCGTCATTTGAACCCGAGAACGACTGACTTATCGAACGGCTAATCCCTAACATCTAACCCGCTGACTTCTAACTCACTAACCCGCTGACTTCTAACTCACTAACCCGCTGACTTCTAACTCGCTGACCCCTGACACCTAACTTGCACTAATCCGCTAACATTTATTCCTTAACGCTGTGTGTTCGTTTGTTGCCGAGCGAACACGTGGTGGGCGAGGACGATCCGCGGGTCGACCGGCCCCAGGCAGTACCTCGACGACCGTAGTTCGTGCGAGGACCGTCGGCCGGTACGCCGCTACCCGGCTGCCGCAAGGTGAGCTCCCCTCCTGCTCTTCCTCTTGCTTTCGTTTCCTTACCGCATTTCTCGTCTACCGTCGTTACCGCGGCACGGTGGCGTCGTGAGACGTAACACCGTAACCATTCCTTGCGCGACCGCCCTTCGCAGCGATCGCCGCATCACAGCCGGCCGTGCATGCGCCATATAGCTAGCGGGCCGAACGTGTGCATGCATGCATGCAAGCAGCTAGCTAACTGCAGGTATGCGCATGCATGTATGCATGCAGCCACCCGAGCCGTCCTGGTCGCCGTCCGCCGGCCGCGACGGCTATAAAAGCCACTGCCCCATCTTCGTCCTCCTCAGCCTCCAAGCCAAATGCCGACACCCGCAAACCGTCCCAGCCTCCACTCGGCCGACGCCGCCGTACCGCTTGCAACCGCTCCTGCCGACCGAGCCTCGGCCGAGCCGCGTCTGTGCCGCCTCGAGCCGTTCGGCCATCGGTCGGCCAAGCCACCCGGGACGCCTCCCCGGCCGTCGTCCGGCCGAGCCGTAAGCCGTTTCGGCCTCCGCTCGGCCGTGCCACCCCTGCCGAGCCACCGGCTGCTCCAGCCGGCAGCACGCCACCCGGCCTCCTCCTGGCCATGCCGCGCAAGCCAAGCCGGCACCAACCCGGCCCCGGCCTCCTCCAGCCCGGCCGCGCGCCACCGGCCGCGCGCAGCTGCCGCCCCGTAGCCGTGCCGGCCAGCCGCAGCCACCAGCCCGGCCGGCTGCAGCTCTGCCCGAGCCGCCGCGCCGCCTGCGCGCATCCCCAACCGCGCGCCGTCCCCGGCCTGCACCGCCGGCGCCGCTCCGCCCTGCCGAGCCGCGCGCCGCCGCCCCCGGCCGAGCCGCGCTGCCCGGCCGCCGCACGCGCGCGCCGCGCCACCCGCGTGCTGCCACCGCGCGCCCGCAGCCGCCGTACCGCCCGGGCCGAGCCGCGCCGTTGCCTGCGCGCTCCTAGCCGCGCGCCCACGCCGCCGCCGGCGCCGCTCCACCCCGGCCGCGCCGCGCCCAGCCGCCCCACCGCCGGCGCCCTCTCGCTCGGCGCCCTCCTCTCCTCCCGGCAAGGACAGCAGAGGAAGCAGGAGAAAAGAAAGAGAGAAGAAGGAGAGAGAAGAAGGAAAGGAAGAAAAAGAAAAAGAAAAGGAAAAGGAGGTGGGACCCACTAGTGGGCCCCACATTTATTCTCTCCCCGCGGGCCCCACTCTGACCTAGAACTTGCGAAAGTCTATATTGCCTCCCTCCCGATGTCGGGCTAAGCCCATGAAAATCCCTACAAGTCTACTTGATGTCCCTCAACTTCATTGGGCTAGCCGACCTGATATTATATCCACAAGTCCATGTAACCTCCCTTTGGTTCCTCGGACCAAGACCATGAAGTCACTTATAGAAGTCTATACAATGTCCCTACTCATCCATTGGGCTGCCGACTAAAAAGTCGACATTAACTCCCTAGCCGACCTCCCTCATCTCTGGGCTAAAGCCCAAGCCCTCCCAAAACCAAGTCCACATTGCCTCCCTCTTACTTCACAGCCAAAAGAATATTCTTGGGAATATTCCTTTCCAACTTAATAAATTCATTTCGCATTCCAGAAAATCCATTAATCTTCCAAAATTCATATCTCCTCAACCGTAAGTCCAATTGACTCCGTTCAACTTCCATAATTTTTCTAAAAATGTGATCTATCCAATGGCACAATTAGTTTATAATAGTTATTATCCGCTTTATAGGGTTTTGGATGTTTTTCTCTTTTCGATCGCGTAGTGGATGATCCGGAAATTCTTCTGACGCGGGATTGTTGGAAGATATAGGAACCTAAAAGCAAGGCAAGTCACTACGCCCCTTTCCTCGAACATGTTGATCCTACTTTTATAAATGTGTTGATTGCAAATAAAATTGCATGCTAATTATAAAATGCGTACCTACATTTGCTTAAAGCCTTACCTTTGATATTGTTTATCCTTATGTATTTACACACCTTTGTGACCTGAGTATATTACTTTACGCGTGATTATTTACTCACTGCTTAGCCCTGCTTACATAGACGTTATACACTCCATATGTGGGATATGTGGACGTGGTTATACTAATCACTCGATGGGAGTGATTGCTAGAGATCGGGTGGAGACATAAGCGCCACCCATAGCATGAAAACCTTTGTGAAAACCCAAAAACTTAATTAAACAAAAGTGATTTCGACTGGGGCGGCACGGATAGAATATGGGTGGTTCTGGGAACGGTAAGCCGCCGACCCTGGTCAGTTAAGGACCGAGTCAAGAAGCTAAGCAGGAAACGAACCGAGTACGACCACACTTCTTGAGTGGGGTTAGACCCGGTGGACTAGGTTATTCTCGTGGGGTGGCACCCCAGACATGGTAGGTTCTGGATATCGGTATGGAAATGTGGAAGTGTGTGGTTTAATGACGTCAAGCTTTATATATGTATGATGTAACCTTCAATCTCGGGAGCGCCAGGACTCCCCTCACAACCGGCTCGAGGTAGGAATGTGGCGCCGGGGGTGCAATGGGGATTCATAGTCCTTGGAGCGGGTGCCGCCATGCGAGGGTAACTGAAAAACCGGGCCGTGACAAGTCTCATGTGTTGGGTGCGTCACGGAGTGTGGGATTAAAAGCGTACATCCACTGCAGTGTGAGTAAATTAAACTATTCGAATAGCCGTGCTCGCGGTTAATGAGCGCCGGGACTTGCATTACTCTTGACTAGCCTCGTCAATTTGTAATATTGCTTAAAATATGATGGGTGTGGAAGGTGTGACCTTGCCTGATGTGCAAAAAGGTCATAGTGGTTAAAATTGTGGAAATTGGATGCGAGGGTAAACCGGACCAAGCGAGGCTTGGGGAAGGTGGATGAACCCTCGCAGGTTAATGATAACTTCAACTTAACGTGGTTTTCAGTTAAAACTGTTGTGGCATAGGTTTGTGAAATAATTTGTGAAAACTAGCTTTATGCAAATAAACCAAGCCATCCTTGAACCCCTATGAACATTATATGCATTCTGTAGTGGTGGCTTGCTGAGTACGGTTGGTACTCACTCTTGCTTATTTACATCTTTTAGAAAGGTGTTGGTGTCGACCTGTATATGTGCTATGCTGGCAAGGAGTTACCGAGGACGGTGGAATAGGGACCTAGGTTCACCAGTCGATGCGTGTGGGATAAGATGGACCGCCGCTGCTTCGCTTCCGCTACTTCATTTAGTTGTTTTGGTATTTTGTGTTGCTATCGACCATGCTTGGTCTATTCAGGTTCCATTTGGGCTACCCTTGTATTATTAATATATTGTAAGACCTGTAAGACGATGTCAGCTTGAGATATACAACTGTGCCATGTGTGTACCATCTACTGATCCAGGGAATGGTATTGTAATACACATGGGGTTCCCGGTATACAAAACCGGGGGCTCACAGTTATCGATGTGGAAAAACTTGGGTTGTGAAAGGTTTATAAAACCCGACTCGGGGAGTCGGTGACTTTGAAAAATAAAAAGGTTTTATGGGAGAAAACTTGCGGTGCGAATCCTCTCCTGTGTGGTTTGGTTTCGTAGTCGCAGTACGTGCAACGTCCCGCCTCCACGAGGCCGGGCCCGCTTACACCTAGCAGCTTAAATAGGACATAGACTGCCCTCACAAACCATAGACTGCCCTCACAAACCAACACCAGTCTTTTCTGCGCACTTTGTCCTCACTCATGCGCACCCGGGAAAGACTTCCCGGTCGGTCACCCATCCCTAGATTTCTCCAGGCCAAGCACGCTTAACTTTAGAGTTCTTTGGAGATGGGCTTCCGGAAAAGAAGTTGCAACTTGTTGGCATGAGTATCCTATCAATCCTATTATGCCTTGGGCCGGGGTGTTACAGTACGACCACATGGGTAGAATGGGATGCCCCTAGATGAGTAACTAGCTAAAACATAGATGTCTAGCAGGTTAGCAGGTGAGGAGCACCGGTATGGTGGAGTTTACGGCAATCTCCTGTAGTGGGGATGTGTCGGGGGTCCATACGGTGGGGCCTGAGTAGATGAGGGCTTGAAAGTTGGCCTGATGCTTGGTGGAGAGATTCCACCCATCTGTGGGACACGGGACATTTATGGTTTGGTTAGAGAAAGGCTTTGTCACGAACTTCCGATACCGGCCAGTATCGGTGTAAGCTTCGTGTCTTGTGGGAAAAGCGTACAGTCTCTACAGAGGTTTGATTGAACTGTTCGAACAGCCGTGCCCACAGTCAAGGGCGAATGTGAGGTGATGCCCATAGCGTAGATTTGTTTTTAAAACTCATTTAATAAATTGGTTCGTGGGATTGGGAACCGTTACCAGAGTCCTTCTTTGTGACGGACGGCCAGCCTTCGTGGTTGGGAACAGGCCTGTGTGACCTGGGATGTCGTCTGGCACCATAGGGCCGAGAGGGCCGGTTCAGGGGCCGAGATGGCCCCTGAACCGGCCGAGATGGCCGAGTTTGGGTTGGCAGGTCGAGAGGACCGGACCCGGAGTTGTTAACCTTGAGACTTGGTTAACGGATGATTGTTGAAGAGAATGTTGGTTTATATTTTGAAAGTGAAAAGAAGCTAATAAAGAAGGAAGTGCTATGAATGCTAAAATTTGACTTTCCCGCTCGAGTCGTTGCAAAGCAACTCGTGGACGGATTGAGGTGAGACGTCTCTCTCTCTCCGAAGGGAAAATTACTTTGAAAACCTACACTTAGACATTTAAAAGGAAAAGTGTTTTAAAAATGATTTGCTAAATAAACTCAGCCTGTCTTTGATGCTTGCATGTACACATTTCCTAGTGGCTTGCTGAGTACGAAAGTACTCAATCCCTCATTGTTGTTGTTTTTCTCCTCTTGGCTTGAGTTCAGGGAGAAATTGAAGGTTGGAGTTTCGTCCCTAAACCCAAACTACTGCCGGTGGATTTGGTGTCCTAGCTTCGCTAAGTTTCGCTGCTGCTGACTCTGATTGGTGGTTGCAACTCAGGGATTCCCCGAAGCTACAACGTAAAGGTATATTGTATTTATTTAAATCTTGCATTGATTCATCATGTTACCGCTGGTACCAGCATCGTTATCCTGGGACTGGTACCTGTTTTGCGGTTCCGTGGGAAAGCGGTTCGCCGTTATGCTGCGGCATGCCCTCCTCGGTGCCATTTGTACAGTGGCGCAGGGGCGGGGTGTGACATAATCACTATTGAGGAATTGATTATAAACGTAGGAAAATAACAATTGGAACGCTTCTCTTCCCGTACAGCTTACAAGAGTATATATAGCAGATAAAAGGAAAGACTCCTAATAGGAAACGACTAGGAATTCTATTAGAAAATTAATCCGAATATATTGTAGACCTAAATTCGGATCACATGTTTAACAAACATAGGGGAATAACAATAGGAATGTTTCCCTTCCCGTACAGCTTACAAGAGTATATATAGGAGATAAAAGGAAAGACTCCTAATAGAAAACGATTAGGAATTCTACTAGGAAACTAATCCGAATATATTGTAGACCTAAATTCGAATCACATATTTAATAATCTCCATCTTGAGATGAATTTCCTCTTGTAGAATAAAAATATCAATCACAAGAAATACCTCATATAGATAAAATCACCGCGCGTCAAATAGTCTATAAGACTATACTGTAACACCATCAAGCTTGAGCAAAGCTCAAACTTAGTAGCAGGAACTGGCTTTGTCATCATATCAGTTGGGTTATCACGAATACTTATCTTGCATATCTTAACATCACCTTCTGCAATCACACCTTGAATAAAGTGATATCTCACATCAATGTACTTTATTCTCTCATAGAACATCTGATACTTTGTAAGGCATATTGCACTTTGACTATCACAAAATATATTAATGCAAGACGTAACTCCACAAAGCTCAATGTACAAACCTCTAAGCCAAATAGCTTCTTTACAAGCTTCAGAAATAGTTATATACTCTGCTTCAGTAGTAGATAAGGCAATAATTGCTTGCAAACTTGCCTTCCAACTAACAGTACAGATTCTAATAGTGAAAATATAACCTGTAAACGATCTTCTCCTGTCCAAATCTCCAGCAAAATCTGAATACACATAACCAACAAGTTCATCTTTAGATCTCCCAAACTGTAAACAAGCACTAGAAGTACCACGTAGGTATCTAAAAATCCATCGAACTGCTTTCCAATGCTCTTTGCCAGGATTAGCCATGTATCTACTGACAACACTCAAAGCATGTGATAAGTCAGGACGAAAACATACCATGACATACATAATTGAACCAACTGCACTTGAATACGGTACTCTAGACATGTACTCAACATCATAATATGACTGTGGACATAAATCTGAAAATAATCTGAAATATGCAGCTGAAGGAGAACTCACTGGTTTTGCATCATGCATATTGAAACGACGAATAACTTTTTCAATATAACCTTTCTGACTAAGATATAACTTGCCAGATTGTTTTTCCTAGTAATTTTCGTATCGAGAATTTTCTTCGCTGCACCCAAATCCTTCATCTCAAACTCACTACTCAATTATGCCTTCAATTTTGCTATCTCTGATTTGTCTTTTGTAGCAATTAACATATCATCGACATAAAGAAGCAAATATATAGCTAAATCATCAACAACTTTGAGATAAACACAGCTATCAAAATTGGATCTTCTAAACTTTTGAGAAAGTATGAAAGAGTCAAATATCTTATACCACTGTCTAGGTGACTGCTTCAACCCATAAAAAGATTTTTTCAACCTAAAGACTAGGTTCTCTTTTTAAGGAACAACAAAACCTTCAGGTTGCTCCATATAAATGTCCTCTTCTAACTCCCCATGTAAAAATACAGTTTTCACATTCATTTGCTTTAGTTCATAATCATGCATTGCAATAATACTAAGTAAAGTTCGAATTGAACTATGCTTCACAACAAAGGAAAAGACATCATTGAAATCAATACCTGAAATCTGGCTATAACCTTTAGCAACTAACCTTGCTTTGTACCTTGCCTCATCAGTTGGAGATATACCTTTCTTTCTTTTGAAGATCCACTTGCAACGGATAGGATTCTTCTCCTTTGGCAATTTCACCAATTTTCAAGTACGATTCTTTTCAAGTGACTCCATCTCATCAAGCATAGCAGTTATCCATCTATTGCAATCATCAGAAACAATAGCCTCAGAACATGAAGAAGGTTCTGCATTACCTTCAATTTTCTCTGCCACACTCAAAGCATAAGCAACTATGTTCACTTCTTCAATATATCTTTGAGGGGGTTTAATAATTCTTTTGGGCTTATCTTTTACAATAGAATGTTTTAGTGACTACTCAACAGTAGAAGAATCTGAATCTTCATTAACAGGTACATCTTGGTTAATAGCAACATCTTCTTTTTCTGGTGCATGCCCTGAACTGATCTAGTGCTCCACCTGCACACTTGCTTTCTGCTGACTCTCAACAGGAATATTAGTAGAAGGTTTGTCATGTAACATAATTGATTCATGGAAGACAACGTTTCTACTAATCACAATATTTCTAGTTTTAGGACACCATAACTTATAGCCTTTCACACCAGATGGATAATCAAGAAAAATGCACTTAATAGCTCTAGGATCCAATTTATCATTATTAACATAAGCATAAGCAGTACAACAAAATACTCTTAGGTATGAATAATTTGTTGGGGAATCAGACCATATCTCAATTGGAGTTTTCTTATCAATAGCATAACTGGGTGACCTATTAATAAGATAACAAACAGTGAAAATGGCTTCTATCCACAACTATTTAGCATTAGACAACATACAACGGGTCATTGATATAATTGTCCTGTTCATATGCTCAACTACGCCGTTTTGTTGAGGTATATGAGGAACGGTGTAGTGATGCACAATGCCTTCAGACTTGCAATATGATTTAAATATTTTAGAACAGAACTCCATCCCATTGTCAGTACGAAGTATTTTTACTTCCTTTCAGTTTGTCTTTCAACCATAGTCTTTCACTCTTTAAACGCATCAAAAGCTTGATATTTGTGCTTCAAGAATAAGGCCAAACTTTTCGAAAAAAATCATCAACGATAGTTATCATATAACGAGCATCTCCAAAGGATGTCTTACAAGCAGGCCTCCATAAATCAGAATGCACATAATCAAGAATACCTTCTGTAGTATATATAGATGCAATGCTCACAAAATTTGAGCTTCCCGATGCCTTGTCCATCTAGCAATCCTCGCTTGCTCAATTCTACCAAACCAATTTCACTCATATGCCCAAGACGCATATGCCAAAGATTAGTAGCATCGAAATTAGATAATGAATCTAAAACTGCAGCAACATTAACTAATATAGTTGTACCTCGCAGATGGTACAGGTAGACAGTTTTAATGTCAGCTTTCATCACAACAAGAGAGCCCTTGGTTACATTCAAAATTTCGTCTCCACTGGAATATTTGTACCCTTTGCGATCAAGAATACTTAAAGAGATGAGACTTCTCTTTAAATTTGGAATATGCCGCACATCTGATAATGTTCTGACACAGCCATCAAACATCTTGATCTGAATTGTTCCAATACCTACAACCTTGCATGGCGTATTATCACCCATCAAAACAGTACCACCTTACACAGACTCATAGGTGGCAAACCAATCCCTGTTTGGGCACATGTGATAGGTGCATGCAGTATCAAGAATCCACCGGTCACTAGTTTACGCACAACCAGCATAAGCAACAAGCAATTCTGCACCAGACTTATCATCAGTAACACTTATAGCTTTGCCTTTCTCTTCTTTATTACCTTTCGGTCTATAACTTCCGGTTCTTTGTCTTTGTTCTGTAGCTTCCAACACTCAGAGATATCATGTTCATCTCTCTTGCAGTATTTGCATGACTTATATCTGTCTTTGGACTTTGATCTTCCACGGTAGCTACTTGAACTTTTATCTCTTGATTAATTCTTTGTGTTCTTCTCTTGTTGCCTGCCCCGAACTGCCAAGCCTTCTGCTTGTGAACTTGAACTTTCAGAGGGTACCATCTTCTTCATCTTTTCTTTGGCATGCAAAGCTTCGTAAACTTTTTTCAAAGTTAAAGTATCATGACTATAAAGAATCGTATCTCTGAAATTTGCATATGAGCTAGGCAACGAACACAATAGAATAAGGCCTAAATTCTTTTCGTCATACTTTACCTCCATAGACTCAAGGTCAGCAATAATTTCCTTGAAAATGGAGAGATGATCCATCACAGACTCATCATCTTGCAACTTGTGCAAAAATAACTTTTGCTTCAGAAACATCTTACTGGTTAGATCCTTTATCATGCAAATCTGTTCTAGCTTTAACCAAAACTCAGCGGCTGTCTTCTCCTTAAGCACCTCCTGCAAAATATTGTTAGATAGATAAAGATGAATATATGCTATAACCTTACGATCCCTTTTCTTGTCATCGTTGGACCAATCCTGAGTTCTCTTGTTAAATCCAGATAGCGCATCATCTAGGTCTTGCTATGCAAGAACGGCTCGTATCTTCACTTGCCACAGTGATAATCTTGTGTCTCGGTTCAGGAGCGGTAGATCATACTTCAAACTCGCCATGAGAATTAATCCTGAATTTGCACTGCTGATCAGATCAACCTTCGCTCGAAGAAACACGCCGGTGGCCGAGAACCATGGATCGATCTCCAATGCTCTGATACCACTTGTTAAGAAAATAGATGCACAACGGAGACACGATTTTTACGTGAAAAACCCTTGCGGAAAAAAACCACGGGCGCCAACCAGCAATGATCACTATTGAGGAATTGATTACAAACGTAGGAGAATAATAATGAGAACGTCTCCCTTCCCGTACGGCTTACAAGAGTATATATAGGAGATAAAAGGAAAGACTCCTAATAGAAAACGAATAGGAATTCTACTAGAAAACTAATCCGAATATATTATAGGCCTAAATTCGGATCACATATTTAACAATTCATTTAACCTTTTGCACTATAGTTTTACCGCATTCCATAGGAGTCATGTCATAATGTAAAAGCCATAAATATGGTAGACAATGAGGCAAGGATACAATAGTTTTAGGTTTTTTGAAAAACAAAAAGTGGAAAAGGAGGCAGGAGGATTGCCAGTATATTAGTAAGAGTGAAGTTTTATAAAACAAATATTAGGCCACAGGAAACAAAACAAAGCTAGCTTTTTCCCACATATAATTGTATGAACCCCTAGAAGTGAGCCCTGCTCATCTTCCATACATCAATGTCACAGTCCAGGCTTGTTTGTGAAGGGTGTCACGGGCAATTATCTTCTTGGTGTTGGAAATTAGAGAATTAATTAAGCCATCATCACTAATTCTTTTGTCGCCTTGCCGTCAAGCCAGCGTGAGTACAAAATACTTGCTGTTGCTCCATTGCCAATCGAGTTTTAACTTATACTAATATATTCTTATCAAAACACATACCAGTTCTCAACTAGTTTGGTTTATAAAAAAAATTCATAGGATACATAGAGTAACAGAGGCACAATTACTACGGGTAAATCACACCAAATTGAGCTACATCATTTCTTTTGTCTAGTTCTTTCGATTACAAAGTTGAACAACCAAATATTTTTGAAAATGCTGATTAAATATTAGAACGAAAGAAGATGAGCCATGGATGCTCGAGGTTGATAGAACGTCTCAAGAGGCAACTTCTTTGGCATGGTAAGCCCAGAGGACTCATCCATGTCCACGAGCTCTTCCCCCACCCTTTCCCAATCAAAGCACTGGATCAGCGTCCCTAGTGTAAGTCCTACCATTTGCATCGCCAAATTCTCTCCCGGGCACCCCCTTCTCCCCATACCAAACGGGATCATCATCTTCCCTTCGTTTTTCCCCTCCACAAACCTATTAAGATGCATTTTTTAGTACTGGTAACAACTTGCACATGAATTTTACTAAATATATTGACAATGGTTACATGTAAAGAACAAGATGAAACTAACATTTGTATATGTATATATACTACTTCTGTTCTAAAATATAATAATCTTGGATGGGAACTTAATCCTACGAATCTGGATACCTGTCTGGGACGAAGGATTCTGGTTCATCCCAAACCTGAGGATCTCTGTGAATGGCAAACGTGTTCACTAGTAGCATCGTCCCCTTGCGGACGTGGAAGCCGGCGACGTCGCAATCGGCGGATGACTCGTGCGCGAGAAGCGGCACCGGCGGGTACAGCCGGAGCGTCTCCATGAGGACGCACCGGAGGAAATTTAGCTTGGCGAGGTCGGCCGCCGTGATCAGCCGTGCCGGCTTTCCGACGCACACGTCGATCTCGTCGCGAGCTCTCGCCATCGCTTCGGGGTTGTTCAGCAGCAGTGACATCGCCCATTCCACCGCCGCCGCCGAGGTCTCCGTTCCGGCTTGCAGGGAGCCCTGGCCGGAAAAAAAGAACGCACAGGTGTTCGACTGTTCGTCAGAGGACCAACGCGGCTTCTCGCGGCGCGCGGCATGCAGCTGGTATACTCACGATGCACAGGGCGCGGATGAGCTGGTCGGGGCACGCCTCGGGGTCCCTGCTCTGCAGGGAGAGGAGCACGCCGATCATGGTTCGCCGCCTCGCCGGCGCGTGGTCGCCGCCGGCGGCGTTGTCGTCGTCCGTCTCCTTCGTCCTGTGGTCGCTGATCAGCCTCTGATAGAACCTCGTCCGGCTGTCGGACAACTCCCGCATCCGCCGCGTCAACCTGCCCGCGAACAGCCAGCGCGCCGCCGCCGGCAGGAAGTCCCACACCGTCGACGCGCCGCTCAGCTCCATCGTCTCCTTCACCACCAACCTGAACCACCGCGCCTCCTCGCTCACCTCGTCGTCGTCGCCATAGAAGGTCCTGTCGCAGATCATGGCCATCATGTTGTTCATGAGCAACTCGAACAGCCGCGACTTGAGCTCCACCCGCGCTCGGCCACCCGCGGAGGCCGCCCGCCTGTAGAGGCGGCGGGCAAGGGCGTGCACCTCGCGGGCGTTGACGTCGGCGAAGTGCTGCACCCGGTGCGCGGAGAGGAGCTCGGTGACGGCGATGCGGCGGATGTGGCGCCAGTAGGGCCCGTAGCTGGCGGTCCCCATGGTGGACCACTCGTACGCCAGGATTTTCCCGGACGGCAGCCGCGGCTTGTTGGCGAACGCGAGGTCGTGCGGGCCGAGGCACTCCTCGGCCGCCGGCGCCGACGACACGACGGCGACGCAGCGGGACCCGAAACGCAGACCCATCACGGCGGCGCCGTGGCGCGCCGCGAGCCGCGCCAGGGTGCGGTGTAGCGGCCTCCGTAAGAGGTGCAGGTGTCCCACGACCGGCAGCGCCACAGGCCCCGGCAGAGGCCGCCGCTTCCGCCGGCGCTCCAGCTGCGAGAGCAACGCGGCCACCACCATCACTACCATGAGCGCGACGAGGACGCCGCCGCACATGGCGTCGACCATGGCAGCTGGCGCAGAGTCGCTCCTCGCTTGCTGCCGGTGTTGTAAGTTGTAACTGGTTACACATAAGTGCGGACCAACGTGCATTCGTTATACCAGTAAGAACCGCATGTGGCCTAAATAACTAAGAATATAAAATTTAACAGAATAGATTAAGATCATATAAGTTACTATGTAAACATGTAATTCTAAAATATATACAAATGAAGAAACAAATATAATAGATTTTATTTACACGGTATAATTTGCTGTCTGATTTTATTTTTTTCTCTACTTATTGATTGAATTTAGTCTGGTATACTTGTGTACAGTCTTGTATCATCTTAGTTGGCACTTCTTCCATTTCATATTATAAGTAGTTTGACTTTTTTCTTAGTCAAAGTATTTTAGATTTGATCAAGTTTATAAAAAAATAGTAACATCATGTTACCAAATTAGCTTCATTAAATTTAACATTAAATATATTTTAATATAATGTTTGCTTTTTATTAAAAATATTACTATATTTTGCTATAGATTTGATCAAACTTGATAAAAAAAAACTTATAATATAAAACGAAGGAGACAGTAATATCAATTTTCTTAACATCTACTTAAGTCATACGTAAACAATGGGTACAATTACACCTTAAGTGTATTGGAGTCAAGAACATCACATCCCCTAACACATCGCCACTAGATATTTTGTTGTGAGCAGACTGCGACTGCTGCTGTAGCATATGTCACTGGACGCGTGAGCTAATTGACCTTTCCCTTACTAGGAAAATGAAATATGCTATTAAATTTGGTTTTAGTGAAACTAATTTGATATTATAAATGTTACTAAACTTTTCTATAAATTTAATCAAAATTAAAAAGGTTTGACTAAAAAAAGTCAAAACGACTTATAATATAAAACAGAAAAAATATATATGAGTGGTGACATTATGAGTATGATATGTTACTAATGTACGATTCACTGAGCAAGTCACATGTCTTCCTTCGTTAGTAAACTGAGCCTCAAGCAGGGTTTATAAAACCGTGTAGTTATCACACGGTTATCGTAGTTATCATGTACGGTAACCTTCTTCTCAGTTTTTAAAACCATGATATACCTCACGGTAATCGCGCGGTTTTCGATTATCACGGTAACCGTCAAATCATGAGGTGACGGTAACCTCATTCAAAATAATTTGGTAAACTCTGGTCTCAAGCTAAGTTGAAAGTTGGTTGGACGGAAGCTTCAAGAGTTCAAGGTAGGCGTTGTGTCTGAGTTCGCGCGCTGATCTTTGTGTTTTGCTTTCCCTACGATTGAGCTGCTCTTAGACGAATATATGGTCGAAAAAAATAGACAAAGAAACCGAGTGCAAGGTGCTGTGCAGTTCAGCCAAAATCCCCCAAGTTTCGGACTGAAGCATGCTAGTATTTTTTTTTACTAGCAAAATGTCTGTGTATTGCAACTGATAATAACGAAGTTGATAAAGTTTAGTCTCAGCGATTTTTGAAAGCACTGAAGCATGATCATAAGTATCAGCAACGTGGACTTTGAGTACAAAGGTAAGATACATTTGTGTTTGAACAATTATTCACTCCACGCATGCAGGATGTACGGACGATGTTGCCGACGCTTGGGCTCAATGGGGTTGTAGCATGCGAGGAATGGACAGGCAAATGACGTGATCGTCTTTGCACAAGAGACGATGAATAAAAATTTGTTTGACGAACGAAACAAATCAGCATATTTTAAGTAGGTAAGTTTAATGGCATAAACGAAAACCAAAATATAATCTTGCTTGGTATTATACTCTTCCTCTTTATAGGATGAGGTCTTTAATTATTTTTCATTTGTTTTTCTTTTATAAAACGTTTATATTTGTTTTCACAATCGATGAATTTTATCTGAACAAATATTAAGTTGAAGAACGGATGATTTTGACCTCAACAAAATAATAATAATAAAATATTGCTTGGTTGTGACCGGAGGTTTTTTTTTTTTAGCAAAAGCGCATTCACTTTTGTTAATTTTCATAAAAACCAGCAGAACAATTAAGTTGCTGTCAATCCCGTGGATTACCACAATCCAAAGTCCTCAATGGTATTCTTCACGGCAATCAACTACCGCCTCCCTGTGAACCAAATAGTTGTGTGTGTGTGTTTTTTTTTGTTATGTTATTTCGGTTCCTTCCTCGATCACCGCCTTGTGGTGGACATTGCTCACAATCAATGGGAATGTGAAGCCGTCGTCTGCCACCATGTCGGATAGGTCGGTGAGCATCGGGTAGAACAGCCGCCGGAGCCCCAGCTGCTTGAGGGCACCGATGACGCTGCTGCCGCCTGCCGTAGAACACCTTGAACTTGGGCACCAAGAACTCACGGACCGGCACCTGTCTCGCCGGAAGGAGTTCGTGCAGGAAGCCCGACCGCGACGCTATCTTCTCCACCAGACCACGCACCCCGTCGAGCACGTCCGGGAGGAAGACGACCATGGCGTACTGCGTGAAGTCGCCATCACGGACAGAGTAGACATCGCCACCACACTTGTGCTTGTCCCGGAGTTTCGGCGCTCTGTAGTAAAGCTTGAGCACCTTGAACCCGTCATGCACGGTGACGTACTGGATAACTGGAAGGATCAGCTCGATTGCTCAACAAGTAGGGCACGTCGGCGACGGCAGCGGCAGTAGAACGGCTTCCTTTTTCATGTCACTCCCTGAAGGGATGATCCCGATTGCCCTCGAAGTAGATGGCACTGCCAAGCATGATGGCAATCTGCTTTCTGCCTTGGCAAAACCAAATCACGATTCACAAACACTTTTGACACATGGATTGTTCTGTTCATGGGTTGATCTTGTAAAATGCATCGATGCGTATACCAACCTTGTTCTTGAAGTCGACGGCCGTGGCCTGCTTGGTGTTGTACTCACCGACGATGACAGCGTGATAAGCGCCATCTCGGCTCTCGCCCATGCGCAAGGTCTTCCCGCGACTCTGCGCCGAGCACGTCCAGAGTACCGCTAGTTCGAGCGGTGGCAGACGAGGGAGAGCGCCGCTTAGATGGAGAGCTAGACGTACGAATACGACGCCGGATGATGGGAAGTATGCAAATTTTTTCTTCGCTCACTTCTACAAAAACCCTCATAGGGACCGGTTTATTTAAAACCGACACCTATTAACCTTTTCCCACCTTTCACGGTTTAAAAAATAGAGAACCGACACATTTAAACAACTATAGGTGCCAATTCTAAATAAAAACCGACACCAATACTATTGGTACCGGTTTTTAAAAAAAATTGACACCTATAATATATTATAGGTGCCGGTTAATTAAAAACCGGTACCTATAATATATTATAGGTGCCGGTTTTTCTAAAAAACCGATTCGACAAGTGGACGAGCCGAGCCGACGGGGCCCACCACGAGCAGATAAGACCACCGATCGGCGCACCATCCAGATCCAGCTCGATCGCTCTCCTCTCTCTCACAGTCTCACACCCGCCGCCCCTTCCCTCCCCCATTCCCTCGCTGCCTCCCCTCTCCCTCCCCCCTTCTCCCCACCTCCTCTTCGTCGCGGCTGTGGTGGGAGGGCGCGGTGACGACCGGCCCTCCTCCCTCTCCGGCGGAGGACGCGGCGGCGTCCTGGCGGCGGCTCGGCAGAGGCTGCGGCTGCGGCGGCCGCGTGCCCTCCCCTCCTCCAGATCCGGCGGGAGGGGAGGCCGCGTGAGGGGAAGCCGTGGGAGGAGAGGCAGTGGCGACCTTCGACGGTGGAGAAGGCGGCAGCGGCCTCGGATGGCGGAGGAGGCGGCGTTGCCCTTCCCTCCCCTCCCCTTCCCTTGCTTTTTATCTTGTTGTGTTCATGTGTTCTTTGTGTTCTTGTGTTCGATGCATCGGCGTCGGCAGCAGGCGGGACGACGACGTCGGCAGTGGGTGGAGCAGCGGGACGATGGCATCGGCAACGGGCGAAGCAGGCTGGGACGGTGGTGTCGACAGCATGCAGTGCATCGGCGGCGGCGGCAGCGGGTGGATTCGGCGCCGGTACGTTTTTTCTACTTCGAAGGTTCGGCTCGGCTCAATTTGAGCCGAGCTATTTTTTTTTGTAAACCGTACACCTGAAAGGTGCCAGTTCTTAAACCGGCACCTTTGAGTCCTCCATATTGGTGCCGCCTCCGTGGTACCGATTGGGAAAACCGGCACCTATGGATGTTTCCCAACCGGCACCAATAGCCTTTTGTGTAGTAGTGGCTTTTCTCTGGTTTGGACTCGATCTAGACTTGTAGTCTGCGCCTGCGGACAATAGACAACGGGAAAGGCATGCTCGATGAAAGAAAGCAGATGCACGATGGATGAAAGCGGAATATGATGATCGGAAAGAGTGTGAAGCGGCGACGACATGGACTCCTTAACGACGGAAGAAAATTATACTGAAAGTCTTGTGTATTTTTTTAAGTATATATAGATATATAGGTATAGGTATATTAGGTGAGAAGATAAAAACACTACGAATCTTTTAAGTAGATAAAAATAAAGATTAGACCGGTTAGAGAATTGTCATTTTCATACATTGAGAGAAAAACTAGGAGATCAATTAGATATACAGGACAGGATTGACCAAGCAAATGCATGCACAACACGACGACCTAGCGAGTGGTCTTTAACGTCACATTAATTGTACGACCGCTTTCATAGAGGAGAGAGGGGGTGTGGGAGTGTCTTCCGTAAGTCACGCATGCCTTGCAGAAGACACACGACATGGCCTCCCCTGAAAACGGCAACGTCCGTACTGTTCCCTTCCTGGATTATGTTAAGAGAAAAGGGGACGCAGGTGAAGATAGATTGATAAGAGAGACAGTAACTATGTTGATCAAAGCTCCTGGTATGTTGCTCGAGAAGATTTTGCTTGAATAGTGGGCCACATGCATGCTCCGTGGTGTTAGATTGAGAGGACGACCGGTTTGATGAGGCCAACTATCCACCAGCCGGGGCAAGGCCAAGGTTTCCCAAACCGTTGGGGCCAGGGTTACCGCGTCCCGGCGGTAAGCACGGTTACCACGCGGTAACCGCGATAACCGTGGCAAACCGTACGAAATCGTATAAAATTTATCAAAATTTTAAATTATTTTTTAAATTTATTTGAATTTAAGAATGTTACCGCGGTTTCTTTTTACGGTACTCCGTGGTAAACGCGGTAACCACGATAACCGTACGGTTACCGGCGGTTTTGGAAACCGTGGGCAGGGCCTTACCTTGTCATCTCCTCCTATCAGGTCCTGCTCTGACGGTGGCCTCCCTGACCCCACCCAACGGTAGTGGTCTCTCTCCTCTCGATCTAACTCTACCTGTGTCCACTCACCCTCGTCCCTCTAGCTATGATATTCTTTATAAGACATATCACCAGAACTTTTATAACTATTAGCAATCGTGCATGTATCATATAGGTGTATGGTGAAGTTAGCAAAACTGATTAGGGGTTATATGGATCAAAAGAAAGATCAAGACTCGATACTCAGTTTAATAATTTATGGTGCTTGACAAATCCTCTTAACACAAATTATCCATACTAGTAACGATAATACGATCCACTTAGTTACTGTCCAGAATTTGTTGGTTGACGAAGCCACACAATTGCTGAGGGTGACTCTTGGAAATTCAAGAAGATGAACAACCCAATTATCTTTGAACCCACAAACCGATTATTCCTTACATTACAAAGTTGAACAACCAATTTGATGATGTCTAAATCTTCGAAAGAAGATGAACCATCGAAGCTCGAGGTTGATAGAAGGCCTCGAGAGGCAACTCCTTTGGCATCGTAAGGCCAGAGCACTCACTCATGTTCACCAGCTCTTCCCCCACCCTTTCCCAATCAAAACACTGGATCAATGTCCCAAGTGCAAGTCCTACCATTTGCATCCCCAAATTCTCTCCTGGGCATCGCCGTCTCCCCATACCAAAAGGGATCACCATCTTCCCTTCGTTTTTCCTGTCCACAAACCTAGTAAGATACAACTTTAGTACTTTTCATAACAACTTACACATGAATTCTCCTAAATGTTATTCTCCAATGTTTTTTCCTAAATGTATGAACAATAACAATTGTTTCCATGTAAAGAACAAGATGAAAGGAACATCTATGTATCAGTTCGTCCTTTTCATAGGATTTTAATGAAATTAGAAAGTTGCCGTTATTTTGGTCTTTTTAAGCGTTTGTCAGGGGACACACTCGTGTGTGTATGAGTGCGGTGTCTGCGTGTAAGTGCATATGCTTCCCCATAAAAAAAGTATATGCATATATGTGTGTATGAGTATGGTATGTGTGTGTAAGTGCATATGCTTCCCCATAAAAAAAGAAGTATATGCATATATAGGGAATATATATATATATATACAGTACTACCAGTACCTGTCTGGGATGAAGACTTCTGGTTCATCCCAAACCAGAGGATCCCTGTGAATGGCGAACGTGTTCACCAGCAGCATCGTCCCCTGGGGGACGTGGAAGCCGACAACGATGCAGTCGGCGGACGACTCGTGCGGCGCGAGGAGCGGCACCGGCGGGTACAGCCGGAGCGTCTCCATGATGACGCACCGGAGGTAGTGCAGCTTGGGAAGGTCGGCCGCCTCGAGCAGCCGCGCCGGCTGCCCCACGCACGCGTCGATCTCGTCGCGAGCTCTCGTCATCGCGTCGGGGTTGTTGAGCAGCAGTGACATCGCCCACTCCACCGTCGCCGCCGAGGTGTCCGTTCCGGCTTGCAGGGAGCCCTGGCCGGAAAAGAAGTAATTAAGCAGAGGTGTTCGTCAGAGGAGCAAGGCTTTGAGTTGTTGTGTTCGACGGCGCGGGCGGGCGGCGGCCGGTACTCACGATGCAGAGGGAGCGGATGAGCTGGTCGGGGCACGAGTCGGGATCCTTGCTCTGTAGGGAGAGGAGGACGCCGATCATGGTCCGCCGCCTCGCCGGCGCGTGGTCGTCGGAGTCCGCGTCCTTGTCGTTCGTGTCCTTCTTCTGGTCGTCGATCAGCCTCTGCAAGAACCTCGTCCGGCCGTCGGACAACTCACGCATCCGTCGCGTCGTCCTGCCGGCGTCCAGCCAGCGCGCCGGCGCCGGCAGGAAGTCCCACACCGTCGACGCGCCGCTCAGCTCCATCGTCTCCTTCACCACCGACCTGAACCACCGCGCCTCCTCGCTCACCTCGTCGTCGTCGCTACACAAAGGTTACGAATGCGTCGCGCATGGTGTAATCCAGGCATGGTGATAAAAATAATCAATCCTAGTCCTGCCGATCTTACGCGCCGTAGAAGGTCCTCCCGCAGATCATGGACATCATGGTGTTCATGAGCAGCTCGAACAGCCGCGACTTGAGCTCCACCCGCGTGCGTGCCCCCGCGGCGGCGGCCCGCCTGTAGAGGCGGCGCGCCAGAGCGCGCACCTCGCGGACGTTGACGTCGGCGAAGTGCTGCACCCGGTGCGCGGACAGCAGCTCGGTGACGGCGATGCGGCGGATGTGTCGCCAGTAGGGCCCGTAGCTGGCCGTCCCCATGGTGGACCACTCGTACGCGAGGATCTCCCCGGACGGCAGCCGTGGCCGGTTGGCGAACGCGAGGTCGTGCGGGCCGAGGCACTCCTCGGCGGCCGGAGCCGACGACACGACGGCGACGCGGCGGGACCCGAACCGCAGGCCCATCACGGCGGCGCCGTGGCGCGCCGCGAGGCGCGCCAGGGTGCGGTGCAGCGGCCTCCGGAACAGGTGCAGGTGTCCCACCACCGGCAGCGCCACGGGCCCCGGCAGCGGCCTCCCGCCGCCGCTCCCCCCTCCCTTCCGCCTCCACCGCAGCGCAACGGCGAACACCACCACCAGCAGCGCGGCGAGGACGCCGCCGAACATTGCGTCGACGGCCATGACAGCTGATCTGATCGGCGGGATACCACTGCTCGATCGCTAGCTAGCTGCCATAGTTTTGGCTGGCTGGAGTACACTGGAGTGTGTGCTTCTCTTGGTCGCAGGGGTGTACATCAGTTATACTGCTGCAATGACGTCAAAAATAAATGAAGTCATCTGGCGGCATGTGCATGTGCCGCGCCGGTTTGGGCGGCAGCGGTTTGGGACGTTGCCGCCGGTGGGCGAGCCGTGCGGGGCTCTCCGGCTCACCTCATCACTGTCGTTGGAGCTAGCCAAGGTCACATCTTGTCCGGTTGAGGCGGTGACACGTTGTCCCCAAGAGCAGAGGCTGAGACTGATATAGTGATGACATTTTGCTTGCTTCGGTAGGAGTATGATATGCATTTTTTTGGGTACACAATTGATTCAGTAGGCCTACTGAATCAATAATGTTTGGTATATTATTTGGCATAATGTTGGCTGTTCTGTGAAGGCATTGAGCAAACATTATTGTCCGTAAGTTCAAAGGTTCATAGGAGTAGCAGCTAGCTGCTTATTAGAGCATCTTCAACAGAGTGCTATATGGATATGGTATCCCAAGACACGCCGTTTTTGGCATCGATATGGTCTTTATCGTGCAGTGACTTAACTTATTACAAAATGTTTAGATAGCCCAACAAAATTATAATATTACCTTTTGAGACAAACCTATAGATATTATTTCTCATATGTCTAATCTATAATTAGTTTTTAAAACGTAGATAGGACAAGTACATACAGTGTGTTTTATGTCCGACCATTAGTGGTCCATAATGGATCTCGTGTATGTTTTGCCTGCCAACTACTCTTAGCCAAAGGCAAGCACTGAAGAAACAGACAAAAGAAACACTGAACAATATTTCAGCATGGAAATCCCTATCAAGTTTCAGTGTCACGATATAACCCTTTTCTTAACTAGGAAGCCCGCGCCCATATGCAAGCATTTATATCGTTGAAAGGTAAGATTATAGTTTGTTCAAAAATTGTCTCATAGATAGCAAACAAAAGATCAAACAATGTCCTTTTAAAAATATCCAAGGGTTCTATTCTTTAACATATCGAAAACCATTCATTCACTTTTGAATAGAAGATAGATTAAGTTCATACAACTTTTGCATCGAGTAAATATTAAACTATCGTTAGCTAATTATCATGCATACTATTTGTAGACATACCCTATAAATATGGCTATAAGCAAACATTATGAGATTAAGGAACTCAAAGTTCTTGTGGTTGAATCGTCTTTTGAAGGCACATGACTAACAAATTAAGGGTAGATAAAAAAAATTGAATTTTTTTCCTCTATATAAGTTCAACAATATTATATTTTCTCCATTATTTTAAAGAATATTAAAGGGTTTTGTTGCACACAAACAACTACACAATTGCTTGGCTTGGTAGTGCAAAATATTAACATTGTTTGAAGCTAATTTTTTTTCTTTTTCACATGTTCAATTGTTTTCTTTGAAACAATATTTGTTTGAAATAAGACCATAATTATAAATTTAATTATTAAGTGTAGTTTACTTATAAATTTTTAAGTGTTGTATACTAAAGTTTATTTTCGTTATGTAATACGGTTATATCAAGAATATTGTTTTTTTAATGTAAATTATAATCAATAAGTTCAATATGATTTACATCACCAAAATCAGAATTAATGAAACTTTGTAAAACCAACCATGACTACTTAACAAAAAAAATGGTTAGCCTATTTTTTAAAATTCAAATAAGCACATATTCTCTTTCTTATGGTGTCTTTGTCATTATTCATTGGCAAAGAAAAACTCTTTGTACAACTGGCACGTCATGCCATCATTCCATCATATATATAGATGTAAATTATTTGTCATTATTCTCGGTCAGTTCATTGCTTGATGGTATTTTTCACTCACCCTTCATCATTTTGTGATAGTCGTATAGACCATATTTTATCTAAATTTATCTACTTATTTATTTTACATAAGGGGCAACACCACGCTGCTCCTCTCTTGTGCATCGGACACAGGGTCCAAAATGTTTTTTTCCCAAAGCATGTTCTTAATTAACACATGTAATAATCTGTTTACATGTATGTGACACAGGGTAATATATATGTGCAGAGGTGTAGAAAGAGGTAATAAACAGATTATTACACATGTAATACACAGATTATTACATGTGTAATATATATGTATGTGACACAAGGTAACTTTTTTTCTAGCTTCGCCATGTTTATATACATGTAGAGAGAAATTAATTATATTCAACTCGTGGTGTTTGATTCTTTTTCTCTCTACATCACATCTTCGATTTGATATGTATTTACCTCGGCAAAGTAGTAATGCTGTAGCGGTCATGATCACCTTAGTTGCCTTGCGTACGACACTTCATCATGCGTGCGGAAGGCAAAGACGCACACGTGCATTGTGCAGAGGTGCAGAAAGAGGCCTTGTACGGCTTTTTTTTTAACAAAAGATAGATCTGGTGGTCCAAATCATAGGTCTACCGATTTAAGTGAAAATCAATGAACAAATATTTTTATTTAAAAAATAATCTAAAATAATGTGTACATAATATAATATAATAGTGTAAACTTTATTTTCAAATATTGTAGAGCTAATTCATTTATGTCCACTTACTTGTAAAGAGTTATATGCTGATATATTCTATGCTTGTAAAGTAACTTTTATTTAAAATTTGTTACTGTCGATGGTCCTTAAATGTTGAATATGATCGTCAATTCCTGCATAAAAGAAAATAAAATGAAACGCTGGATGTAGTGGCAGAGTTTATTACTAACTATTTTCATAAGTATGGTGAAATATTTGTATGCAGGTAGTTATGGATGAAAACATACCTGCCATGCGAAGAAACATACCTCCAGCCAATCAGACACGAGTACACAGATTGAAGGCCCCACAAAATAGAGCAAACAGACATAATTGAAGCCAATTCACCAAGCACCGCCATGAGTGCCCACATGACAATGACTCAGGTGAAAATGAGAGAGAAAAATGGTGGAAGTGGTTCGGCCGAACCACCAATATGACCGATCTCCACTAGTTTCCACGTGTCGCCTCCTCATTGGCCTCATATGATGGTTGTGGGTGAACCGACCTCAGCAACCATCGTTTGCCCCCGTCATCCAGCACTATAAAAAGAGGAATGAGCTTTACTTCACAACACACAACTCAAGTGGAGATCTCTCAAGTTCATTCAAGACTACTCTCTACCAGAGTGTTAGAAAATAAGGAGAGAGTGAGGGAAAGTTCTGGAGCAGTATCGGGGTTGTCGGCACTCTCTCCACTCTTCTATCTTGGCGGATGCTTCTTTTATCAAAGTCAGTATTTGAGATTCCTTTTGGTATTTAATTTTATTGTTTAAGTAAGATATATTCTTATCATTTCGAGTTTATCGCTTAGTATTTATATTAAGTGCTCCGGTACTAAAATTTTGGATGAAGAAAGAAGTTCTTGGATGAGGCTAGGGTAATAATCAATAACATAGACATGGTATCTAGGTTAGATGTTGTGGACGGAGTAGATCGCGACTACGGTATTTGTAGAATATGAGGATCGTTGGTACCAGCGTATACACGAGATTGAAGTAAAAGGGACAGGAGACATGGATTTTTATACAGGTTCGGACCCCTTAACTGATAGATAATAGCCCTACTCCTGTTGGCCAAAACCAATGTTGCTCTTATATATCAGAATCACACAAGTACAATATTTGGGAGAACCTAATCTAATCGTTGTTAACTTGGCAGCATGGATCTCCACGCGTAGTCGACAGAGTAGTCTTCTTCCTCGAATATGAACTCGGCGAGATCAGAGATAGCGCTAGATCCCTCTTGTCGGCCTTTGTGGCACCAGATTGAGTATGTCTAGGCTTATCTCTGACGTTGATGTCTGACGGCGTGTATTGATCTGTATTTTGACTGGGCATCCCTCTCTCCTCCTAGGGGGTCTTGTATTTATACCCACAGATGTCCCTTTGTCCAAATAGAACCAGGGAGACAAGTATGGATGCGATCCGAGTAGTCCTTGTAGTTTCCAACTGGAACTATGTTTCTCCTTCCTTATCCGGAACACCTTCCATATATAAGGCATGATTCCGTATAAGACTTGGTATATGGTGGACCCCGCTGAGTCCAATCCAAGATCATTCGGTATGCCTTATCCATAACCATGACAGTAGCCCCCGACTTCAATGCAAATGAACGAGTTGACATTCTCGACCGAAGACCTTGAAACAACAGTTGTCGAACTCACCTAACCGTTCTCGGACAACCGAAAAGGTGTGGAGTATGCGACTAAGTTCCCTGTCTAGCCTTGATCGAGAATTTGGATTGAAGTCAAAAAAGTTTCCATCTCGGCGGGTACACAATTGCTTTATCTAGTAACCCTTGTTGAACTCAACCAACCGTTCTCGGACAGCCAAGTAGGTGCAGAGTATGCGACAAAGTCCTTATGTCTGACTTAACTGCTCTGATATCTAACTCTCCTAAAATCAATTACTCAGAGCAAATTGTTAGAAAAAACTCACAAGCGAAGGCTCAGGGGTAAAATGTGAATTGAAAAATCGAAATAAGCTGAATCTATTTATAACAATAAAAGAGTACTCTCGCCAGAGCTGCCTTCAGCAATTGGAATATGCTATCCTTCCTAGCCCCTAGCTGTCTTTATGGAAAAGTCGTTTTCCACAAAGGCAACTTAAATCTTATAACAAACTCTGAAGCAGCAAATTCCTATCCCCCAGCCGTGAAGTTGGAAAAACCAATTCCCGATTTTCATGGCTTAGTTAGTACGCATCCATAGAGCACTCTGACATGGTTTTTTGGCTCTGCAGTGCCTGACAAGACCTTATCATCTCTGGGCGTCCCCAACCGAAGTCCGTGGGACCTCGGAGGCTTGTCAGACTAGCGTAAAAGAACGGTAGGATCGACTTCGAGACAAAGCGATATAAGGAAAGGAGATCAAATGACAAATATTGCACATTTTATATGTATAAACACTTATAGAGATTGATGCACATGGGGTGATGAGATGACTACCACACTGGGCGAAGAACAGGTGCATAGTTGTACTTGATCACTTCGCAAAAGCAGTGGGAGAATTGCTACAACCGCTGGTCGTCAGCCAAGTATGTAGACGTGCTCGACCACTTGAAGACATGGCACGAGGACCGCTACACCGCCGGTCAGAGACCAGGCGTAGACATACCTTGACCACTCAAACATGTGGTACAAGGACCGCTACGCCACTGGTCGAAGAACAGGCATAGACATACCTCGACCACTTATAGATGTGGTGGGAGGATTGCTGTGACCACTGGCCGGGGACCAGGTGTAGCCAGACCGCGACCACCCGAAGACAACTTGGAGAGATGGTGAGAGGATGACTACCACCATCGGCCGAGGACCAGGTGTTGTTATCCTTCGACCACTCAAAGGCAACACGGAGAGATAGTGAAAGGATGACTGCCACCGTCGGCCGAGGCCCAGGTGTAGTTATCCTTCGATCACTTGAAGGCAACTTGGGGAGGTAGGAGGGAAATCACTACAGTCGCTGGTCGAGAACCAGGCGTAGTCATCCCTTGACCGCCCATAAAGAACAAGGAGAGATGGTGGGATGCTACCACGCATGTACTCAGACCAGGTGTGTAGGCGCACCTCAACCATTCGCAGAGAACTCGTAGAGGTGGTGGGATTGCCACAAGGCATGTACTCAGACCAGGTGTGTAGTCGCATCTCGACCACTCGCAGAGAACTCGTAGAGGACTCGTAGAGGTGGTGGGATCGCTACAACGCCTGTACTCAGACCAGGTGTGTAGTCGCATCTCGACCACTCATAGAGAACTCGTAGAGATGATGGGATCGCTACAACGCCTGTACTCAGACCAGGTGTATAGTCGCATCTCGACCACTCGTAGAGGTGGTGGGATCGCTACAACGCCTGTACTCAGACTAGGTGTGTAGTTGTACCTCGACCACTCGTAGAGAACTCGTAGAGGTGGTGGGATTGTTACAATGCCTGTACTCAAACAAGGTGTGTAGGCGCACCTCGACCACGCGTAGAGAACTCATAAAGATGGTGGGATTGCTACAATGCCTATACTCATACCAGGTGTGTAGGTGTACCTCGACCACTCGTAGAGAACTCGTAAAGGTGGTGGGATTGCTACAACACCTGTATTCAAACCAGGTGTGTAGCCGTACCTTGACCACTCTTAGGGGTGCTAAAGTTGGTTATTACAAGTGCATCTCATGTGCCCAGTATGACTCACATACCCAACTTGTAGCATATCGGACGTCCGTTCGCAATCACGCCGTATGATCAAGCCGACGACTTTCATGAGGGGATTGTCCGTAACAACCTTTTCTCGAATAGTCCGGACGTGGCCGGCGCTGGGCGAGAGATAGGTCATTGTTTTTTGTTGGTAGGTTTGGTCCGACAACTTCCTCATTTGTTTGAGAATGATCTCAATAATGGGGTGTACTCAACCACAACCTACTCGAGTGCTCGATTGTTCCTAAAAAATATTTTCTAGAAGACAAGATATATAGCAGAGAACACAGAGTGTGTATCCGAAAAACTGTATAAACCTTCTAGTATTATCAGGGTATAACGAGCAGCTTCAGATTAAATATTGGGTATTAAGTAAACCGTAAACAAGTATGATTTATACTGAAGAAACAGAGCGAACACCCAGTATTAGACCGTAGCCGGCTTAATATGGGAAACACTCGCACAATAGATATTGTATAGAAAACATGCTCTAGGTAAACATAATAAATTACAGATCTAACAATATCGTATGGATCAAAAATTAGGTATGGTAAACTATATACAAAATATTGCGTACCTGTGTAGATACATGCCGGACATATCTACAAAATTAGTAGGTTAATTTTAAAAATCAATCCACTAATTACCTTGGTTAGGCATGCTAATCACCATGTGTAGATGCAGCCAACCTGGACGTGTAGCCATCCAATTCTTGCTATTGAATAGTGTTGTCTAACGCATGCAGAGTTGAATCAGCACACACCGATGTCTCTGGCCCAGGCTCGTCGAAGCCCAGGAGCAGGGTGAGCGACGGAACAGGCCCCCAAAGTGTACGATGAAGGCCCATAGCAGTATTTCAGCCCACGCCAGAATTGTTTGAGTTAATTTTCATCCGGGATTTACTCAAGGAATCAATGGGTCCTCTTCATATTTTAAAGTTTCTGAAAGGGCGTCCCTTTTATCCAAATGCTATTATTGCATATAGAATTCTGTTAACCATTCCTATAACTGTTGCATCTGCGGAAAGAAACTTTTCTAAACTAAAGTTGTTGAAGTCTTACTTGCATTCAACTATGACACAAGAATGACTCAATGGGCTAGCGACGATTGCACTTGAAAATGATATCTTGGAGAAGATTAATTATGAAGATTTAATTGAGGATTTCATTTCAAGAAACACTAGACGGATGATGCTTTTTAGTAGAATGTGAGGTCAGTACTATGTTGACTTGTTTAGCAATAATTAATTGATGGATTACTAAATACTATATGAAATCACATATACTGGAGTTATATTATTAAGTGAAAGCATATGCCCTTTTTATTACATATGATTTTGTATATTCTAGGGCCACCATTTGCATTTCGCTCACGGGCCTCCATTTCCTGGAGACGGCCCTGCTCTGGCCTGGTGGAAATTGACGTCGTTGTATGCTTGTCAGTTCACTAGGACAGGTACAGAACCGATACCGAGTAGAAGTCTGGCCAATGTTTGGTACTGTCTCAGCATCCGAATACGTAGGGGTGGAAATTGACGTCGTGTTCAACTTGGACTTAGTGAGCCAATGCATCGCACCAGCTAGCTATACCAGCTGATGTCATGCGTGGAGTGTTTGCATGTTAACATGATCGATCTCGCATGCTGTCGATATTGTTGGACCTCCGCGGCGACGATGTCTTGAAGCTTGGTCGATCTTTATAGATCGAATTGTTGGTGGCGATAGTTCCGATGTAGTCGGGGAACGTATTCTGGTCGGGTCGGATCTCCCAGGGCCAAAGACACTAAAATATCCCTCGTCGAAAACTCCACAGCGGCGATGACTCGACGAAGCTTGAGACGACAAGGGTCCCGATCCTTCGAAGAAGGCACTTCGGTTGGGTCGTCTTTCCCTAAAGCCGAAGTCGTTGAGTAGTTTGTCGTCAAAGAATCCGTCTTCTTGAAACTCATCTCGTCGAAACCTTGAAGCACCAAAATTCCCTACCTAGCGCGCTAATGTCGATGGAGTAGATCGTGACTACAGTATTTGTAGAGTATGGGGATCATTGGTACCAATGTATACACGAGATTGAAGTAAAAGGGACAGGAGACAAGGATTTTTATACAAGTTCGGGCTCCTTAACTGACAGGTAATAGCCTTACTCCTGTTGGCCGAATCCGGTGTTGCTCTTATATATCAGAATCACATAAGTACAATATTTAGGAGAACCTAATCTAGTCGTCGTCAACTTGGCGGCATGGATCTCTACACGTAGTCGACAACAGAGTAGTCTTCTTCCTCGAATATGAACTCAACGAGATCAAAGATAGTGCTAGATCCCTCTTGTCGGCCTCTGTGGCACCAGATTGAGTATGTCTAGTCTTATCTCTGATGTTGATGTCTGACGGCGTGTATTGATCTGTATTCTAACTGGGCATCCCTCTCTCCTTCTAGGGGGTCTTGTATTTATATCCACAGATGTCCCCTTGTCCAAGTTGAACTAGGGAGACAAGTATGCATACGATCCGAGTAGTCCTTGTAGTTTTCAACTGGAACTCTTTTTCTCCTTCCTTATCGGAACACCTTCCGTATATGAGGCATGATTCCGTATAAGAATTGGTATATGGTGGGCCCCACCGAACCCAATCCAAGATCATTGGGTATGCCTTATCAATAACCATGATAGATGTTACCTTTGTTTGTTACGTGTTCCGTAGGTTGTAAAGGTAGGCGGCAGATGATGACAGCCATGTCCGTACTTTGTAATCCTCCACGTTCTGGTAAGTCATAGAGCTGTAGGCTGGATTCATTTGGCAGACCAGAGAAAAGCCAGTGCCCGAAGCAATTGATAGAGTTTTACCTTAAATTAATTCAAGAATCTTAATCTATAGAAACTCTCTCTATCCTACACCTTTCCAGTTGTTGTTCTTGGACGAACCTGCTTCTTAGATTGTACACATGCGTTCCCTGTAATTCAATACCCTTAGAATACTCTAAGGTGAAGTGCTACACCAATATCCGTGCGCTTATGAATTTATCTGTGATCATAACAAATATCAACAGTTATCACTAATCTATATCTATAGTAACTAGTAGTATGCCCATACTAACGCTTCGGCAACATTTGTACAAGAAGATGCATGTGCACATACGCAAAAATGAATTATAACCAATCCGACAAAGGAGAAAGAAACAAATTGTCTTTATACAAATCCACATCGTATACCCATCAGCTGGACGTGTCTTTCTAAATAACCCAAATAATTGATATTACAGTCACTGAAATTGCAGCAATGAGATGTCAATTTTAACCTAACCTACAGAATTACAGAACCCTGCCACTTTACAGAATTACAGAATTGTCTTGTCAAAAGTTTGTGGCTGTTGTTTTTTCACATTTCTCAGCATGTTTGATCTCAGAAGTTTGGCGCTCCCTGCTCGAATCCTTCTTTGGCTTTTGTACTCGCTGAAACATTTAGCAACCATGATCAGATTTAAATGCCACGAGGAGTAGCAATTTCATCTAAGAAATTTTGCTGAGAGTATTTCACCGATTACTGTTAAGTTAGCAGACCAATGAACTTGCCAACACATGTTCCATTTTGCAGAAAATATATAACTGATTTTTGTTAAATAGGACCATAGAAAAGAAGTTGCCAGGTGTTCCAAGGATCATTTAAGCCATAACAGAAATTTCGTTCCAAAAAAGGCAAAACAATCGAAAAACTGAAATCAGCATGTGTGTTCCATAAGAAATATTAGCCAAATAAATGAAGCTTGATAAATTGTATGATGAAAGAAAAATACTATCGTCTTCAGTCCGCAGAGTCTCAATATGTTAGTATATCAGCTCAATCACTTGAAGCTCATGACCCTTGAAGCTCAATCACACAACCAATTTACAAGTTGAAGCACAATGTTGAAAGTTCTTGCAAGAATGTTGGGAAAATCAATTTTTTGGTTGTTCCCTGCTGACCTTTAAAGTAACTGACAATGTGTGTGTACATACATACATACATACATACATACATACATATTCCTGCTTGTAACAACACAGTTTGCAATCAAGCATCTGCAATTAGAAGAATAAAGAAACATTACTGCTAATCTCACCCCTTTCCTACATGGCATTTCTTGAGAAGACTAACCTGATATGGTTCTTGTCTGACTTGCTCATCATCGCCACATCACGGCTTGGATTTGAGCCTCCTTGGGTGCATCACCTGGCCACCGGCACACTGCTATAGCAAGTCCACCTCCGGTACATATCGCAGGGGAGCCGACGGAAACAAAAATCGAGGACGGAACCATGGGAGAAGGACAACACACTCTGGGATTATGGGTGGATATCTGCTTGCCATGAATGATATTGGAACCAGTAACAAAGCTGAAAGTAGTATAATTGCTTGCCTGAGAAAGCGTAGGTGTTCCTGAGTTGAACAATATCAAACAATACACCAAAACCCCAGAGTGTTACACGCAGATCAAGCACACCTGGACTCTGGGAGACGAGCGCTTGAGGCCGAGACCTGCGGTGGAGAAGCAGAGCCAGAAAGTGTCAGCGAGCCGGCCAGCATCGCAGCGACGCCTCGCCTTGGGCCCTAAGCGTGACCCCAAGTCCTCAACCAGCCAACCAGCCAACAGCAGGTGAAAAAAAATCAGCGAAATTTGTGGGAGACAAAATGGGAAATTCGTGGTTAAAGGCGGTGCTCACCAGCGCAATGAGAATATGGGATTGGGGGGCTAGGTTTGTGGTGGCACTCCGGACATCAAATCTGGGATTGGAGGAGGAGGCAACAAGTGGGAGAGAAGTGCCTCGAACCTCGAGTCAGATGAAGGAGGAGGTGTCGCTGATTTTGGTGGGGAGCTCGATGGAGGAGGCCGCTGGAGAGGATATGGACGACGGGTCGAAAACGACGGTGGAAGAGGAGTGGGTGCTGTGGGGGTGATGCCCAGTGTTCAAGCGACAACCTGGGCCTGGGGGGCGATTTTGTGCAGCGGCGTTCGAAACGGATAGAGACGTCATCCGGGAGGTCACGGCAGCGGCGTCATGGCGGAGCGGCGGTCGCGGCAGCGGGGAAAGCGCGCGGTGTTACTGCGATGGAATCACGCATTCGCTTGGTGCGGATAGGGAATCGGTGATTTCACCAGCCATATCTATCTTCAACGGGCCGTTGGATGGAGAGATCTAATGACTAGGGAAGGTCTGGGCATGTTTTGTGTATGTTTTGATGGGTACACTTAAAAAAGAGATGAACTTCTTCTTTTTATATTAGTATAGAAGTATAGATATAAAAAGGAGTTATGACTAAGATCTTACGGTGAAATCACAGCAACCCTGTCCCACACGTGGACTTGTCGACGCCGAATCAAATTCCTCCGCGCTAACTACGTCGCCCACTCCCTTCAATCACGCTATGGCATCATCACGGCGCACAACCCACCCTACACAACTCTTCCATCCCTGCCGTGCACCCCGATCGCCAGTCATCGTCTCCATGTGCCAATGTATTGCGATCCCCGCCGCCAGTCCTCCTCGCCGCGCCCTGCCGCCGGTCATCGTCGTTGTGCGCTGATCCACTATGGTCGCCAGCCAGACTTGAGACTTGCAAGCGCGATGGAGGGAGCATGTCACTCTTCTCTCTCTACCTTTAGCAGCGACCCAGCCTCACCAATGGTAGGAGCAGTTGTGTTCTCCTCCTCCTTACTGTGCTTTATTTGGGGATCCACCCATGATCTATCTCAGGTTCTCCCGATCTATCGGATCACATGCATCTTTCCCTTTCCTTTGGATTTAAATTTCTTTTAGGTCTTGGCACTTCAGTTAGAAATTTTCTGCAGTGTTGAGCGAATCGGGTGTTTCAGTGGCATGTCTTAGAGGAATCTCAGTAGTTAATGTCTTGCTCGGTTTGCTTGTAAATTAGACATACTGAAGTTGCTGAGAACTGTTTACTCTCACAATTTTCTCAGTGTTTGCATCCAAACTACATATATGCGATTTACAGCTGAAAAACTAGTTCCATTGGAACGTAATTTCATAATGCATCGAGAAAACCTTGTGGATATGCAGGTTATTACTGGTCACGTGGGTGAACGAACTCATCACAAACATTGGCATCAATCAAGTTCATGTTCCCTCTGGAGCTACTAAGGAAAAATTCGTGACAATTAGTTTATACCTGACAACTACTGCTCAGTGGATGAGGTGAGAAGCAGCAAAGATTTTGATTTCTCCTTTAATATAACTTATTTTGTTTGGTTAACAGATTATATTCCCTAAAATTTCTTCCCACTATTATTCAAGCTTGAAGCCTTGAATGTTTTTCACTAAAGGAAAGATGCCTGCTGCATGCATGTGCTTGTATGTACTGCTGTATAATCTATTGTCTGCTCTGATATAATGACGTGTAAAGCTTTTATGCGTTTGCGAAAAAAAATAATCTATCATCTACTTTGGTTTTGAAGGTAACTGCTACATTGAGAGAGGTCGATCTTCAATCATCAAATCTGATTCTTAGTATTGACTTTACCAAAACCAATGACAAGCAATGAATAGTCAGGGGATGTTACTTCTGTATTATGGTAAAAATGCACTGTCTGTTTCCTTTAAGCTAGGCTTTCTATCAATTTTACTTGAGGACCCGTTTTGGTTTAAGCAAGCAAATTTTCCTGCTAAATTTCTGTATGCAGATATATATATTCCTTTAAATCTCTGCATGCCATTAATGGCACCCCTAATCCATATTTGTTTTCGAAGAGAAGCACCCCTAATCCATATGAGCAAGCAATTTATATAGTTGGTAACACTCCTTTTGATGGCGATGGTAAGTATTATTTGGATTTCTTCGTTTCCCGTCGAAATAATGTTTCCAGTAGTATATGCTTCCTGCATGAACTGATACTATCGAATTCATTCTGTAGCTTCTACGCATGATCACTCCGTTTTTTTGAAAAGGATCTTGAATCAATCAAAGTGCATTTTGACTGCTAGTTGATGATCTACTCAAAGATGCTGTGAGATGCTGTGTGGCAGAACTATGGGCCATGGTATGTTTGCTCATTGGTCATCATTTACCAACTATCCTGTTCATGCATGTCTTAAGAAATTTTGTGTGATAAAATATCTACGTATTCTATTTTCTTCATGTGAACAAAGGAAATATCTCACCCGTATGAAAATGGTAAAGCTAGCTTTTTTTACATAATTACATTCAATATTAATGCTAGGTATAAAAGGGTTATAATTATCTTCTGTTTGAGCTTGGTTAAATCTAGCAATTGTTGTCATATCTGTGATCTGTCCATGCAATTTTTTAGGTAACGGAAACGGTTTACAAATTAGAGCCCATTGGTTGGCCTAATAAGCCAAAGCAAAAACCAAAATTTGAATTTTTGAACTTAATTTTGAACTTGATTTTAAAATATTTTCAACGGGATTCTTTTTCATCACTGGCTTTTAAATCACTAAGAACATATATATATATATATAAGTTTTACTTATAATTTAATTTTTATTTTTTAATAGGCCATTTTGGCTTGTTAGGAAATATGAGAAAATGAGGAACTCAGACCGTGCATGCATAAGCACATCACCATGGATATTGTTTTTAGAAAGTTTTTGTTTTCACATGAACAACGTACGTACCTACGGAGAGGTAGGGCTACGTAGGGGAGGAGGAGAGGTGAAAGCATAGTCACTGTTCGGTTTGTTTTAAGATCAATCTAATTTAATGGTTTGTAATATTGGACTACCAATCTAAATAAAATCAAGGGATATATGTTTTTTCCTCAGATTTTTTAGGATTTTTTCTAATTTATTAGAACGTCACATAATGGTTTGAGAGTGTATTGAGAAAGTTTAATGGACTTTTAGTATATAATAGATAGATAGATAGATAGATAGATAGATAGATAGACCGACCGAACGGACTACCGTTTTCATTCATTTGGAGACGAAAAACAAGAAGGGAATTATATGGAGTATAATTAAGAAAGTAGAAGGGATTGGGCCAAGAACCATAAACTGAGGCCCAGAGTCTGATAACAGCTGGCCTTGTTCACACAGAACTAAGAAAAATACAAGTTCGAGATCAAATGCCTCCAAATTCTGCAAATCTTTTGTCTCCATACTATTTATTAGGCTCTATAATCCTTCCAACATTCACATATATGTGAAAGTATATACTATTTTGTATTACCATGATTGAAAGTTTGTTCTCTGTTTTTACAAGAATACTAGTAGTCCACCTCCACCACAATTATTCATGGACTTACTCTCATTGTTTTTTTAACGAAAACAATTCCATCATTTCTAAAGCGATACCTTATCATGCCAATTTGATCAACTACCCAAAGTTTTGATGTAGTACTGTGTAATTAATTACAGGTAAGAAAGAAGATGCATCATTGAAGCACGAGGTTGATAGAAGGCTTGCAGAGGCACCTCCTTGGACATGGTAAGGCCAGATCCCTCAGCCATGTCCACCATCTCCTCTCCAACTCTTTCCCACTCAAAGCACTGAATCATTGTCCCAAGAGCTAGAGACCTACCATTTGCATGTCTGAGTTCTCTGCAGGGCATTTGCGTCTCCCCATGCCAAATGGGATTGCTATCCTCCCTTCAATTCTTCCACCCTCAAATCTAGAGAAACATATATGCTACAATTTAATACACCCATGCATGTATAGCATTTTTGAAATAAATTCATATTAATTAATACCTTTCTGGGATGAAGCTTGTTGGTTCATTCCATACTTGAGGATCTCTGTGAATGGCAAATGTGTTTACAAGAAGCATTGTCCCATGGGGAATATGAAAACCATCAACTGAACAATCAGTTGATGCCTCATGAGGGACAAGAAGTGGCGCTGGCGGGTACAAGCGGAGTGTCTCCATGATAATGCACCGGAGGTATTGTAGTTTTGTGAGGTCACTCACCTCTAGTAGCCTTACTGGTTGTCCTATGCATGCATCAATTTCGTCACGAGCTTTTCTCATCACATCTGGGTTGTTTATTAGGAGAGACATTGCCCACTCAATTGTATCAGCTGAAGTATCTGTTCCGGCTTCAAGGGAACTCTGTAGAAATAAAAAAACAGGACAATATTGTCATTTTGATATATCACTATTTTAGAATGAAGGAAGTAATTTTTGGAAATATAATATACAATTGGAGTTTTCTTCTAATATTGTAGATCTAATTTAGTAATGCGTGTTTGTGGAATGATATGTAATGCTATAATCTATATTGTCTACTTTTTTCACAATTGTCCATTACTATTTCTATATGGGTCTTGAACTATTAATTTAATCATAATGAATACAATGATGCAAATGGATTAAAAATTGGATACATATGAATAATTCAAAAGTTATAGTTTGTTTAAAACCCATTATGCAAATCATGGTTTCAATCTCAAAAAGGACAGGAGGGGGGAGGTGGCTTTGCAACCCCTTTTTCGAGATAAATTCAATGATCTGTTTCAATGATTTAATTAAGTGGAAACTGAAGGCTGGATATTCTTTTCTTATCATTTTTAGAATTTTTTTTATTAGATACGCCAACAGAAATCAAACAAATGGTTTAGTAGACGTAGTTTATATACTCAATCTGTCATTTTGTATTTTTTTAATCAAAATTCTTTAAATTTAATTAAATTTATAAAAAAAATAATAACATCTACAACATCAAATTATTTAACATAACAATATCTTTACTATTACAAAAATTAAAGATATTTTCATTAATCGTTTGGTACGTTACCCGTATCTGATTCGATGTCATCTGCATCCAGCAGCGCGACATCCAGTGTCCGTTTCTCCGGTAGGTCTATTTTATGTACTTAAAAAAATACAGAGCATTTCTGTCAGCTGCACCTTTCGACGTTGTCCGCATCACGCGGGTTCGATTCGGGCACCGTCGCCGTCTGCGCATGAGTCCGATTCCCGAGTACATAATTGATTCTGATTCGGATCCAAGCACAGCGCATGACGAGCGCACGTGATGTCCGAGCAGGGCAGGATCAAGGATGTTACATACGGCAAAAGGGTCGATGCATCGATTGACAGCGGTATTGACACATGAAAAATCAAAAAAAAATTTGCCAAAAATCAAAAGAAAATTTTTGCTTAGTAAGTCATTTGGCTTTCTTTTACTTTAACATATCTTATATATCATTTATAAATTGACGAACTTACCATCCAACTACTAATTATTAACCTATGTTTGCTTATTTCACATGTTTATATTCTCACATTTTTTAAGTATACGTGCATGTGTCTTGATCTGTTATATGACCGAGAGGCGTGAACTATATTTGTTAGGCCCTTCTGGATCTACGACTATTTGTACTTCTGTTAGTAAGTCATGTTTCCTCGCGCTTGTATTGTGCTAAGCTAATGGATATTGCCTCCATGTAGTGCATATAGACACGTTTATTTTCATAATTGCAATGTGGGTCTTTTACCTATTTACTTGGATTGGAACGCTGGTAGTCAGTTTGTTCGTCTTTGCCATAGCTATAATTTTGGGTCGGGTGGGCACGGCTTTGTTGTTTGTCAAGCAAATCCGTGAATAATGATCCCTATCACGCTTCGTCTGTCATATAGGTCATGCAGGATCGTATCGTCTCTTGTCCAGATTGCTCCAAACCGAACGACACAACATGAACTTGATACAAATAGCCACACCCGAACTAGAGACGACAAGGAAGACTACAAGCTGCCACTGCCACCATCATGCCTGGAACATATGTCGAGCACCTAGTATGCGTATGCCACCATCTCCCTGAACCACCGGGCCTCCTTGCTGACTTCGTCGACGTCGGCGCTACACAAGGTTGCAAACAAATGCGCGCGCGGTTGAGCACGTAACCAGTGACAAGTTGAACAAGGTAGACATGGTGATCATGGCGATCGATCGATCGATCTTACTGGCCGTAGTACGTCTTGTCTCAGATCATGGCCATCATGGTGTTCATGAGCAGCTCGAACAGCCGCGACTTGAGCTCTCCAACCGTACGCGCTTCGCCCCGCCGACGCCATCACCATGGCGGACCGCCGCGAGGTGAAGGTGGCGCGCCATGGCGCGCGCCTCCCGGACATGGACGTCGGCGAAATGCTGCACCCGTCACGCGGACAGGATCTCGGTGACGGCAACGCGGCGGACGTGGCGCCAGTAGGGCCCGTAGCTGGCGGTGCCCATGGTGGACCAGTCGTACGAGAGGATCTTGCCAGACGGCAGCTGCGGCCGGTCGGCGAACGCGACATCGTGCGCGCCGAGGCACTCCTCCGCGGCGGACGCCGTGGACACCACGGCGACGCCGCGGGACCCGAGGCGGAGGCGGAACACGGCGCCGTGGCGGGCGGCGAGGCGCGCCAGGGTGCGGTGCAGTGGCTTCCTGAAGAGGTGCAGGTGGCCGACGAGCGGGAGGCCCGCGGGCTCCGGTGGCGGCGGCAGGTTCCCGGCGCGACGCTGCGTCCCGCTTCTTCGAGTACTACGACGTCGGGCGGTGTCCATAAGTGCGATCAGCAGTGGCGGCAGGAGGAGGAAGAGAGCAATGAGGAGGGCGTCCATGGCGCGGCGAACTCGTCGACCATGTCAGTGACAGACTGACAGTGACATATGCTTCCGCCACTGGTATCTACATAGCTTTGCTGAAATGCAGGCTTCCGGAAATCTCAAGTAATCAAGTAGCAAGTTGGATCAGCTTACTACTGATTCGTCAAACATAACCCGAGAACTCCCATGTGACGCCCAACTGCCCAATTGCAATTGTGCAAGTGCCAAAGCGTTAGTCTTTGTTTTCTTCACTAATCAAAAGGTGTCGTGCACAACGTGCGCCATAATTTTTTTTTTACTTAGTTATTTACAGAGCAGCTTGCGTTGTGATTCAGTACACCCTCCAATCACAAATGCTACACGTTTTGTGCATGATTAAATCAAATTCTTGAAACTTTGATTTAGTTTGTTCTCTGTTCTTATGAGTAGCCCACTGCAAGAGTGTTCTTATTGATGGCTTTTGAGATGAAGAGATGGACTTACTTTCATTCTTGTTTGTAACAAAAACAACCCCATCATTTGTGAAGCAATACCTTATCATGCCAATTGGATCAACGATCACAACACATTTCGATATTGCGCTATAACTAACTAAACCTAAGAAAGAAGATGCATCATTGAAGCGCGAGGTTGGTAGAAGGCCTCCAAAGGCACCTCTTTGGGCATGGTAAGACCAGATCCCTCAGTCATGTCTACCAGCTCCTCTCCAACTCTTTTCCACTCAAAGCATTGAATCATTGTCCCAAGACCAAGGCTTACCATTTGCATGCCCAAGTTCTCTGCAGGGCATTTGCGTCTCCCCATACCAAATGGGATTGCCATCTTTCCTTCACTTCGCCCATCCTCAAATCTATAGAAACACAAAGGTAATCAAAATTTGCAAAATATGGACATCTATATAGCAACATAACAATTTTTAAAGAATCCATATCTAATACCTTTCTGGGATGAAGCTTGTTGGTTCATCCCATACCTGAGGATCCCTGTGAATATCAAATGTGTTCACAAGAAGCATTGTCCCTCGTGGAATATAAAAACCAGCAACAATGCAATCAGCGGATGATTCATGAGGGACAAGAAGTGGTGCTGGAGGGTATAGACGAAGCGTCTCCATGATGATGCATCGAAGGTATTGTAGCTTCGGGAGGTCAGCTGCCTCTAGTAATCGTACTGGCTGCCCTATGTATCCATCGATTTCATCACGAGCTTTTCTCATCACATCAGGATTGTTTAGTAGTAGAGACATTGCCCACTCAATTGTATCGGTTGAGGTACCTGTTCCGGCTTCAAGCGAACTCTTTGAGAAAATAAAAAAAATGAAAGTATAATTATATGTAAACAAAACATGGATATATATGTAGTCTAACTTCATGTGATCAACAGAATTAACATGGCTTAGCGACTGAAAATAGGGACAAAGGGAAATTGAGACGAGCGAGAGATGGTACTAGGAAAACAACATATATCACCTAGAGAGTTCGATAGGGTGGATGCAGCTATTTGTTGTTATGGTTACCAACAGAGATGTCTTCTTATTACGAATTCCACAACATAACTTTCTAGGAAATTAAGTTTGATGCATTCCATCACATAAATATCATTCCTAAGCAGGGTTCACAATTTTGGTTCAAAATTTGTGAATTTTAATTTGTGTCTACCTGCGGGTTGTGGGTTCCAATATGATGTTTTTCGGGTCAAAGAAAAGATTGTCGAATATAGCAAAAAAGGCCTATTCAAATTCAGGAAAACAAGATGTGTTCAAAATTCAAAATGTTTTCTTTAAAATTTCTGAAAGTTTTCCTAAATTAAAATAATTGTTTGTGTGGTGCATCAGTACAAGCTCGTGAAGAGAAGAACCATTTTCTTCTAACCATAAGTCCACTTGCAAGTCTGATCGATAGACGAACGCAACGAGCGGCGACTGGTGTGGGTGATCTCGATGGTGTAGCCACATGCGCACTCAGCCTCCTCTGCCACCCTCTGTCGCACTGAGCTGGCCTCATGCCTCTTTCACTGATAGCCTCGCCTGCTCCTTCACTCGGCTACACAGGAGAATGGGATGGGAGTAGGGTTTACGCGTTTACCGTTAAAACCGCGACAAATTTGACTTTCAAATTTTAAATTAAAAAAAAAGAAAAACCGCGGTATGGATCGCGGTTACCGCGTGGTTTGAAGCGGTTACCGTGCGTTACAGCAACCCGAAAACGTTAAAGGCAACCACGATAACCGCAAGATACCACGCGATAATCGTTTTAAACCGCGTGGTTACTGGCCTGAATTGTGCGGTAACCGAGGAAAGATATATTTTCTCCTCGGTTGTGCCTTAATGGGCCGCATGTACAGTGCATGATTAGGCCCATTGAATTTTTTCTTTTTCCTATTTCTTAATTGACTTTCGGTTTTGTCCTCAAATTTGAATTTATATTATTTTTTTCAAGAAATTTTTTCACCATAATACACTACAAATCAAGCACTACCTTTACCATTTTTTTGATTTTTTTTGAATTTTTAAATTCGGTCAAATTTCATCAAACCGTATCGCGCGGTACGGGTTACCGTACCCCCGCGGTAAGGGCGGTAATCGCGGTAACCGCACGGTTACCGTCGGTAACGGAAACCCTGGATGGGAGAGAGGAAGAGGTGGCTAAAACTGCCTTGGGTTATGTTGAGGGATAAAAAATAAACGATTTTAATAGTTGATGGGATGTGTAGTGTCCAGTTTTGGGCAGATTTAACCTTAGGCTAGAGGGAGGGTTCATTGCCTTCTTTCTTCTCCAACCTCTCTTCTTTCTCTCCCTCATCTTCCTTTCCCCTCTCTCCTTATTCTCTATGGTGATCCAACAGGGTAGGAGGGACTCGAGCTCCCCGACATTTACACTGGATCCACCCCTGGTTTTGAAGTTTCTGGTGGTTTTAGACTTTCTCTAAAGCTTAGGGTGTAAAATAGACTTCTATCATTAAAAACGATATTAAAGTTTGAATTCATGAGTTGGAAATTATGATGTCCATGGAAATTCAAAATTTTGACTAGAAAAGTTTAGAAAGTTCGAGTTGAAAGTTTAGTGGTATAGTTGAAAGTTTTACAGTAGATTGCTAAAGGTAACAAAACTCACTGCTCAATTAAATCCGCAGAAAATAAGAAAACCCTCTATTTATGCGCTATGGACACTAACAATTATGGCTATAAAAAAACTAGAGGCTCGTGAGCCACTTGAGCTCAGCTCATTCTAGGCTCAATTACTCAAACTTCAAACGAGCTTAACTTTATATGACTTTTACTATTTATTTAGCTTGTCTATATGATAATTAAATTAATAGGTCAAATATACATTAGTATGTACCTATACAATGATTCAGTTTGTGTTTGTACCACTATTTTTATTATTTGGCTAGCAAAAATGCTTGTGTGTTGCAACATGAAAAGAAAAACAAAACAATGGCAAAAACAAAGTTAGAAATCATATATAGCATTGAGTCTAGTTACGCTCACTTTGTGCGTCATCACATGAAGAATTTTTAATGTATACCTTTTCATGACCTCACAAATCGATCGGGTGGCTATTTCATAAGTTAACGCATGTGTATTTTGTTATACCTCGTCGACCAAAAATTAAAATTTTGATTATTCCATTAGTGAAAGTCCTTTTTTTACTGTAGATGCACGGGACGGGACGACAGAACTATGTGGGCCAGTTGGGTTAGGCCAAAAAATAGTGTATAATAGTTATTTTAGACTCACATCGAAGTAGATACGAACGACTTATAACCAACTTAAAAACCAACTCAAACACATATGATGTACTAAAATTTTGACGAAAACATCTCTAATTTTTATAATAGTAGAAATAAAGATATGATTAAAAAATAATTAGTTTTATGAAAAGATATTTACGTTGTACTACTTTAAGGCACAGCTCGAGCTCAAACCGAGCCTGCTTAAGAGCTCCAATGCGGAATAGGCCCGACCTAGAACTTGCTGACGAGCCGGGTCTCGAGCTCGGCACGTGGACAGCCCTACCATCAACAAGGCATCAGCGGCGTCACCTCATGCTGAAAAAACCTTGTGAGCCCCATCCCCAGAAGCGACATTTCACTCTACGCACCAACACGCGCATGCATGACCAAAGCATTTTTGTACCACTATACTCACGATGCACAATGAGCTGATGAGCTGGTCGGGGCACTCGTCCGGGTCCTGCCTCTGCACGGACAGCAGCACGCCGATCATGGTCCTCCGCCTCTCCGCCGCCGGCTGCTCACGGCCGTCGCCGTCGCCGTCGTGCTCCATCTGCTTCCTCTGGTCGTCGATCAGCCCCTGCAAGAACCTCGTCCGGCTCTCGCGCAACCGCCACAGCCGACGGCCCACACCTCCCACGTCCAGCCACCGGAGCGCCGCCGGCAGGAAGTCCCACACCGTCGACGCCCCGCTCAGCGCCATCGTCTCCTCCACCATCTCCCTGAACCACCGCGCCTCCTCGCTCACCTCGCCGTCGTCGCTGCATAGAGTTACAGATCCATGGTTAACCAAGAACTTAATTACGAGTGAGCCTGATCATGCATGGTGATCTTACGCGCCGTAGTAGGTCTTCTCGCAGATCATGGCCATCATGGTGTTCATGAGCAGCTCGAACAGCCGCGACTTGAGCTCCACCCGGACGCTCGCCCCGACGCCATGGCGCGACGCCGCGCGGCAGAGGCGTCGCGCCGTGGCCCGCGCCTCGCGGACGTGGGCGCCAGCGAACTGCCGCACCCGGTGCGCGGAGAGGATCTCGGTGACGGCGATGCGGCGGACGTGGCGCCAGTAGGGCCCGTAGCTGGCCGTGCCCATGGTGGACCAGCCGTAGGACAGGATCCCGGCCGACGGCAGCCGGGGGCGGTCGGCGAACGCGACGTCGTGCGCGCCGAGGCACTCCTCGGCGGCGGACGCGGACGACACGACGACGACGCGCCGGGAGCCCAGGCGGAGGCGGAACACGGCGCCGTGGCGAGCGGCGAGGCGCGCCAGGGTGCGGTGCAGCGGCTTCCTGAACAGGTGCAGGTGGCCGACGAGCGGGAGGCCCACGGGCTCCGGCGGCAGCCGCGGCCGGAGCCTCCCGCTTCGCCGGCGTCGTACGGTCGTCAGCAGCAGCAGGACGAGGAGTGTGAGAGCGACGAGGAGAGAGGAGGTGTCCATGGATCTGGGAACTGACGATTATTGCAGGAGTTAACGATGCGACAATCGACAGCGATGCAGCCGCGGCAATTTTTTCACCCACCGGCGCCACCGCAGACCCCATGTGATGACCTGCCACTACCTGCTTGATTAGCCTGCATCTGTGTATGCTCTCCACGGTGCATGTCAGACCGGCCTGATTAGACCAGCCGAGCAGCAAGGCCCAATGTGTTCATGTTCTGGTTCTAATTTTGTTTATTTATTTTTTCTTTTTAATTTAAATTTCGTGTTTTTTCATCTCATTTCTGAAATTTCCTTTCCCTAGCATTTTTTTTCACATTCATTTTCCTCTGTGCATTTCCATCCTTCACGTGGATATATAATTCTCATGTACCTTGAGGTACTAAGGAGGTACCATTGATCATACTCCTAATGTCCTATAAAAAATAAAATCATTTTAGTACTATGAATTTAGACGAATGTCTGTCTATTCATACTAATATCATAGTCATATCTGTTCTAGGTTTATTTTTTAATAGGATGAAAGGAGTAATTGATAGATACTACTATTATCATTGAAACCTATATAGATATCATCACCGGTACATGATATGTGTCATCATTGGTAATTGACACGCTGTATTATCACCGATACCTAACAGGTATCATCACTATTCTCATCGTTTCATATTATAAGTCGCTTTAACTTTTTTTCTAGTCAAACTTTTTAAGGATTGGCTAAGTTTATAAAAAAATTTAGCAACATCTATAAAACCAATAACATTGAATATATTTTGATAATATATTTGTATTGTATTAAAAATATTGTTATTTTTTTTACAAATTTGATAAAACTTAAAAAAATTTGACTAAAAGAAGTTAAAATGACTTATAATATTTTTCTAAACGAAGAGAGTAGTACCTAAAATTATCAACACCAGTATCTATAAGTATCTCCACTGGTACCTACATGTACCATGACTGGTACCTGGCAAGAATCATTATGTAATGCCCTGATTTTTGAGCCGTTAAAAATTATTTTAATAAAAAGCCTATTTTCAAAAGTTCAATATTAAGAATATAAGTGCCTAAAGGACTTAATTAAAATCCCTTCTTGAGCCCAACAATATTAAACCAAAAATTGCTATTCAAGCTCAAGTCTCGTGATATGAATTTTGGTATTCGATTTTCCCTCCATTCTTTCTTATTTAATCCAACACCCATAAATTTTTCCTCCTCTCAAAATCCAAATCTATCAGCAAAATATCAATCTCTCCCCTTGATTTCCCCTCCTTGACCTTCCCTTAAATTTCTGTGTTCAAATGTAAAATTTGAATTCAAATCCCATTTCAAATCATCAATTTTCTCTTTTCGAAACCTCCCTAACAAATTGCCAAAGTGCATTGTTCATTGGGCCGCCCCTTCCTCCTTTACTACCCCAGCCCACTCGACCTCCCATCCCTCTCCTCTTTTCCCTCCTCTTCCATCCTCCTTGTGTGACCTAGCCGCTCGGACCATCTTCTGCAGCCGTGGCTGAGCCTAGCACCATCTCTTTCCCTCCCATGCAACCCGGCCTCTCTCCCGGTCCAGTCTAACACCATGAAAATCGCCTCAATAAAAAAACGTAAAATCTCAAACTTTTTTAAAACTTTTTGCATCATGTAGCTTATTTGGTTGATTTGCTTGCAACTTATGAAAACCAACTTAAATAATGTAACCAACAGACCACACCCAGTGCAAGGGATAATTTGATAGACACAAATAAATTAAGAACAATAACAAGTAAAGGGAGATTAAATGGCTATTTAGTTTCCAACCCTTTTTAATACAAGAAACATAGGAAACTAACTTACCATCTATAGGAAACGCGTGAAGGTTAGATACCAACTTAATTTCCAAAAATGAAGTACACTATCATGGATTTTCAAGAAACCTAAATTCATGAAACTACCTAATTAAAATTCCCAACCATTGAAATTATTTCTCTCACAATAAATATTTTGGATCTCACCAATAAATTAAACCCTCTAATTAACTAATACATCAAGTTAGAAAAGTCTAGTTTCAATTATTCGGCTCAATCTCTCCTTTCCCCTCCTCCAGCTGCAATCCAGCCCATCCTTCGATTCCCTTATCCTCCCATTCTTCCTTCGGGCTCAGCCCAGCTAAAAGTCTACTACATATCCCTCTGGCGAACCAGGCCGGCCCAGCTCACCAGCCACCCCTCCCTTCCCATGTCGGCCCATCTGGCCCAAACCAGCCTTGGCCCTCTCTAAGCCGGGCGCCCGCCAGGTGCTCGAAGGAATGCCGCCAAGGCACCGCACGGCGCCGCAACCGTCGACCCGATGGTTCGAGCGCCGTGCCGCCTCCCTCGTCGCCACCGGAGCACGCCGACTGACCCGTCGCGTCGCCAACCACCCCAACTGCTCCCGGTGACGCCAGCCACCTCCGTCCTGGCCGTCCTCGCAGACGTAGCACGCGCACTCCTGGGGCCACCATGGCGATGGAGCACACGTCGCGCAGCACCTCGCTCCACCGACCCCCGCGGACGCCACGCCGTACCCGTGCCCTTCTCCCCCACGTCGCCGACGCCAGCCACGCCATCCTCGCCACCTCACCCTATCCCCTCTGCCAAACTCCTGCACGCGCCGGCCGTCCTTGGGCAAGGACGCGCATGCCGTCACCCACACCAACCACCAACTCCGCCACTCGCCGCGCCATCGCCCCATCGGACTGCTGGGTCAAGCGCTGCTACGACTCCCAAGAATCCACGCGCTTACAACGGGGACGACGACGGACGGCCAGGGAGTCGACGTCCTCCTCGACCACGCGCAATCGTCCTTCCCATACTCGCCGCACGTCGCCACCAACCCTACCCTGCTGCCGAGCCTGCACCGTAGCCTCCCATGCCGTCCTCGCTGTCCTTCCCCCTTGCACAGCTCCAACGGCCGCACCCCCTCCGCGCCTATAGAAGGCCGCCCATTCGCCACCACCTCCCAACCTTCCCCGAGCCATCCCGTCCTCCCCAACGTTGCGCACCACACCGCCACCCCATTCGGCTGCCGGAGCGCTTCCCGCTCCGTGCCGACGCCGCCCCATAGCAAGGAGGAGAACGCACGAAGCGGCGCGGGGTCCAAGCAAGGAGAAGGACACCGTCCGGGACTGCAACCGACCGACGCCGCCGCCAATTGGACGAACCGCGTGCCGGAATTCCCCCGACCCGAACCCCACGCCGTCGCTCCGCCCGCACGGCGTGCCGCATCCCGGCTGCCGCAAGGTGAGCGCCCTCGCCGGCCGATTTCTCCTGTAATCCTGTAGCTAGGCCGCCGGTCTTCGTCGTCGATTGTGCCCCATAGCCGCCGTTTTCCGTGCTCCACCATTGCCGCCTGCCGCGCTCCAGCCGACCGCGCCGTGCCGCCGTGCCGGATCGTCCCAGCCGATCGCGCCCGCCCGCCCTCGGCTTCAGCCGAGCGACGCGAGGAAGGAGAAGAGAAAAGGGAAACTCATACACCCGTTTATTACATGTTATTTAAATAATTATAAATTTTTTTTTAAAATAAGATAGATCAATATATAATATATCAGTTCACAAACATATAAGTTAAAATTTAACTTTTACAAATTATAACAAAAATAACAAATAAAACTCAAATTACTATATGTATATTTGCAGTTAAATTTATTATTTTTGATACAACTTATAGAAACTGAATTTGAACTTGCATGTTTATGGAGTGATATATTACATAAATTTTTTTGAAATTTGTTTATAACCAGTTAGTTGACATGCAATAAGTGGATGGACGTTCACCCGAGTGATTACAATCCATCTCCGAAGAGAGAAGGGATAAATTCCCCCTTCTCCGACTGACATGTGGGCCCACCCTCTAATTAATCTAGTTAATCCCTAATGGAAACCATTAAGTTAATGATCCCCTTAACCCTTAGAGTGACATGTGGTGCTTAACGCTCTGTGTCACCAACATGTGGGCAAATTGACTGAGTCCACCTTGACGCCGGCCCCACCTGTAAGTGGCACAAGCCATTGTCTTAATAAGTAAATTAATTCAAAATAGAAAAATAAAGCCAGTGATGAGTCCATCCTTTCCATGAGAAGGTAAATTTAGGAAAATAAATTGAAATGACTTAGAGATTTATTTCAGTGAAGAGAAATCTGAAGTAAAATTTAAAAATTCATAAAACTAATCCAAATGAGCTCCAAATTGAGTGCAATTTGCCTCTAAAATTTTTTAAATTCAAGCTCTACCTTCCAGATTAAAAATAAAAATTATCACTAAAATACTTTATGCTTGAAAATGAAGTAAATACAACAGAATAATTAATTTTCTATACTAAGAATTGTTTTTGGGCAAATCAATAATTCCAACTAAGAGCAATGAAGACATCAAAAGATAAGCAGCAACACACTAACATGAACAAATAGAGAAAACCAAAATTTAAGTTTCATGAACACTCAAATAATTTACTAAATAGTCTTAATTAAATGTGGAATTAATTTGTACACCCATGTAAAATTGTAGACCCAAATAAAATTCTTTATAACCTTGATATCAAGCAAACAAATGAAATGCCTATGTCCAGGTTATAGACCTCATCAAACTAAATAATGAAATGGTATATTAAAATTTGATCCCACCCGAGTAATGACCTAAAGGTGTGTCTATGCCAAAGTTGATCCATAAATAAGAATAAAATAGCGTTTCTAAACTGCTTCCTTTTAGCAAGTAAGCACATCATGCTAAGACTCCATGAGTTAATTTTCACATATGGGTTAAACCCACAGGACCACATAACTAATTAACTGAAGTTTGGCTCAAGTTTCCCAATAAAAGACAACTACCTAATGACACTCGAAATGACTAGTATGATCATGCATATCAAGTGTACATGTGAGTAAAATATGCAAGACGACGTCTAAGATCAATCTTAGATGACAAAACGACATCAACTAGAAAACACACAATCAAGTTGTTTACCTAACTTAAATGAATTGAATAACAATCTGAACTCCATACACACCCACATACACTGAGTCGATAGGTAAAAGCAAAACGAACATCAACACTTAAATTGACCAAATGGAATAAATGCTCGTCTACAACTTGAACACCTAAGGATATGACCTATATAATGAGCATAAGACAAATAACAAAATCAACTCAAGATCACTTCACTAAATTGCTTTAATCCCCTACAACAAGTTTAGTTCTTAGCCTTGCCTTAGCTTAGCCTTGACATAGCTTAGTTTAGCCCTAGCTTAGCCTTGACATAGCTTAGTTTAGCCCGACCTTCTAGAAACCCACTAGTTGGATTAGGAGTCAAGACTTTGTTCCCTATGAATTAACTAGCAAGCTTTGTAGATCTAGTCATAAGGATAAAATTAGCCGATGTTTAGTTCTTCCTTCGGACTAGATTTATGGTCCATGTGTCTTGATTGTTGTATTTCGTTGTTCTTGTGTTACCTAAGGAGTTGAAGGTTGAGCAAGGTCATTGTTGGAGGCATATTATGAGGACCTTCGACCAAACCTGCCGAAACAAACATCACTGAATGCCGAAACTAGGTAGGGAATGGCGATGGTGAACCATAGGTGGCGAAGCCTAACCAGCAGGAGCCGAAGCCGATTTGGCGGGATGAAACATCTGCTCAAGGAAGCCCAATAAGCAGCCCAGGAGGGAGGCCTTTAGGGCCCATGGGCCAGTAGGTTGGGCCAAAAGACTATTGTTACCCTTGTAAATGTCCCTGTCACAAGGGCGGTTATGTAAACTCACTAGTATACAAGAACCCTTGGGTTGTAAACCTATAAATAAACACCAAGGGATATGTAATAGGGGATCCATTTTTTGATAGATTAATACAATTTTCATTTACATTTTTCACCTACTTGAGTGATGCCTGCCATTCAGCAGAAGTGTTTGTCAATCGATAACAGCTGGCATAGACCGTGAGGAACCCCGGCCAAAGGTAATGCCACCAAAGAGGAAATATGTGAGAAGGAGAGTGGCTCCTTGGAGGTATGAGGACGAAGTAGGAGCCGAAGTCAAAGCCGAAGATGAGGCAGACATCGAAGTTGAAGCCAAACCTAAAGTTGAAGTTGAAGCCGAATCACAGGTGCAAGCCAAAGCAGGAGGTGCCGTCCCCCGTGTAACTCTGACGGTGCACGTGCAAGCTTCAACTATAGTTATGGGCGTAGGAAGTTGGTCGATAGGAGCCGAAGCATTAATTGTGCCAACGACGGAGTACAAGGCAATGAGGCAAGACATGGCCAGGTTGCAGGACATGCTTCGACAAATGCAACAGCAGCAGCAGGCGCAGGAGGTGGCCATGCACACCAGGGCGTAGCGGCGATAAGATCAAATTCTGCAGCTCTGATGACGATGCCACTTTTGGCCTCGACTTTCGCACCAACTTCAGCGATGCCTGCCCCGACAATGGCAACGACATCTCCACAGGCACAAGTTTGCCTTCAGCCAGCTCATCGGACTCCATCTTCGGCGCATCCAGTCCAGGCTTCGGCTTCCTAGTCTACAACCGATGTGACCTCAGTCATTCAAGCCCAATTTCAAGCCTTTCTCCAGCAGTTGAGCTCGAGCCAGCCCCACACCCAATTGTCGTCATCGGCAAATCCACCTCCTTCGACCTTGGCCGTTGGGGGAGCAAGTCAAGGCGTAGTGGCGTGGTAAGCAGCGAATCCACCTGTCACGCGTTTGCAGTTACCGTGCCCCTGCCAGCGGTTCAAGCCGCTTCGGTTGGACCTGTTTACCCTGCCCCTATGCCCCAAGCGGCAATCCCAGGCCAACTACAAGCACAAGTGCATGGCTTGACCTCACCTTTTGCCTCACTGTACCGAGGACTTTCGCCGCAATTCCAGCAAGGCTCGACGTCAGCAATGGGCGAAAAGAAGCTACCTTTAAGTTGGGGATTGCGAAATCACCCAATCCTACCTCAATTCAAGTACCCAACAGTGGTAAGATATGCAGGCAAATTACACCCAAGTGAATTTCTGTCGATCTACGAATCAGCGATCGAAGCAACTCATGGGATGAAAACACGAAGGCCAAGGTGATTCACCTCGCATTGGACGGCTTCGCCTGCTTATGGTAGTTTAACCTTCTGTCAAGCAGCATTTACTCTTGGGAGCAGCTAAGGGATGTGTTCATCATGAACTTCTATGGAACATACGAAGAACCCAAGACCCAACAAGATTTGTTTAGGATCCAATAGAAGCCTGGCAAATCAACTCGGGAGTACGCGCGAAGGTTCTCCAAGCAAGATGTCAAGTTCAAGACATCACAGAAGCTTCGGTGATCAATGCTACTTCGGTAGGGCTTTGTCCAAGTGATTTATCAAGGAAAATTGCCCGGTAGAATCCGCAAACCCTCGATCACCTCTTTTGCATCATAGATAGTTATGCCAAGGGGAAGGAGGACACGAAGCGCCGCATCGAAATACAAGCTGAGTTCGACAAAGCCACAACACAAGCTGATATAGCCCCGTAAGAGGCAAACACAACCCTGTCTCCAAGACAAGGCCTGGCTCCCATGACCTAGAAGAAGTTCCAAACTGACAAGGGGAAGCCAGTAATGGCGGTCTAAGAGGTCTAGAACCTTCGCAAAAACTTCAACGCAAGGCAAGAGGCCGATCAAGGTCTACCACCGAGAAAAAATACAAGAAAGACAAATATTGTGTGTACCATGGCAAATCATCCCATACAACGGTGCAATGCCGAAATATACAACATCAAGGCCAACCGCAAGCGCCACAGCCAAGCATCCAAGGGGGCGAAGATGCAACCTGAGTAACGGAACTGGACAAGCCGTTACAAATTGAGGTGGCAGCCGATGGCCAGCGACGAGACATACAAGTAATCACACGGGGGAATCTCGAGGGACACATGTCGAAGCGACAGAAAAAGGCACATGCCAGGGCAGTGCAACATATCGCAATGACTTTGGCCAGAGGTGGTGCACCACAGTTCTACGATTCAGAAATTTCCTTCGGCACAGCGGATGCGGAGGGGATAGTTTTCCCACATCTGGATCCTCTCGTCATTTCGAATGGTGGTGGCAGGATGCGAAGTGTGCCGAATCCTGTCAATGGAGGAAGTTCAGAGGACATAATCTTCGCTGATGCTTACATGAAGACGGGCTTGCCCATGCTGGCTCTTTCGCAGACCAGCGCCCCTCTCCAAGGCTTCGGTGGTGGTTCAGTACATGCTATGGGCTAGGTCCTTTGGCACCGAGCACAATAAGCGCGAGGAGTTGATCATGTTCGACGTGGTGGACATCCCGAACTACTACAATGCAATCTTCGGCCAAGCTACACTAAACAAGTTCGAAGCAATCGCCCATCACAACTACCTCAAGCTCAAGATGCCAGGACCTGTGGAGAAGATCGTGATTAAGGGGCTCCATGCTTCGGCACCCACGGAATGTGACATAGCCATGGGAAATTGTGAAGATAACATTGTACAAGTCCAAGATGACCAAGGAGCATGGATAATGCTGAAGCCATTCCCGCATGACAAGGTGAACAAGATCCAGGTTGATGTAGGTGATCCGAAGAAAACAGTCTCAATCGGTGGCGATATAAGCGAAGAGGAGGCAAAAACATTGTATGTGTAATCATGAACAATTTTGACGTCTTCGCCTGAAGCCCCAACAAAGTGAGTGGTGTTTTCCCTGATCTTATCATGCATCACCTGGCGGTGAAGCCAGAGGCAAAGCCAAGGAAGCAGAAGCTTCGCAAGATGTCCACTGATAGACATGAAGCCGCCAAGGCCAAAGTACACAAATTACTCAAGGCGGACGTCATAACTCATAAGAGAAATCGACCACTTGGAGTGGCTGGCGAACCCCATGCTAGTAAAAAAGTCGAACTACAAGTGGAGAATGTGTGTGGACTTCACCTACCTAAACAAGGCCTGCCCAAAAGGTGATTTCCTGCTTCCCCGAATCGACCAACTAGTGGATTTAATGGCAGGCTGCGATCTCATGAGCTTCCTGGACACTTACTCAGGATACAATCAAATATTCATCGCCCCAGAAGACCAGATGAAAATGACATTTATAACACCATTCAGAACATTCTGCCCCATAAGAATGCCTTTTGGCCTGAGGAATGCTGGGGCCACCTTCGCTTAGTTGGTGCACAAGGTTCTCAAAGAACAAATAGGCAAAAATATTGAAGCCTATGTTGTCGATGTCGTCGTCAAGAGTCGAAAGGTGATTGATCACGCCACTGATCTGCAATAGACCTTCATCAACTTGCGGGTAACCGAAATCAAGCTCAACCCAGAAAAGTGCGTCTTTGGCGTAAAAGCAGGCAAACTTTTGGGTTTTCTTGTTTTCTAAAGAGGAATCGAGGCAAACCCGGAGAAAATTGAAGCCATACAAGAGATGCAGCCGCTGTAGAATGCACGAGAGGTGCAAAAGCTAACAGGAAGGATTGTGGCACTCAGCAAATTCATGGTGCGATCGGCCCAAAGGTGTCTCCCTTTTTTCAAGACGTTGCGCGGGGCCGATAAATTTGATTGGACGCCAGAGTGCCAAAGTGCCTTCGATGAGCTAAAAGAATACCTCCAGAAGGTGCCTGCTTTAATCAGCCCAAAGGCTGGGAGCGTGCTGCTGCTGTACCTGGCCGCTTCACCCATGGCCATCAGCGCGGTGTTGGTGCAAGACGTCGAAGGAGGACAAAAGCCTGTATACTTTGCGTCTGAAGCTCTCCAGGGGGTGAAGACGAGGTACATGGAGATGGAGAAGCTAGCGTATGCCCTAGTGATGGCTTCAAGCAAGGTACGCCACTACTTTCAGGCGCACAAGATCATAGTACCTTCATAGTACCCCATTGGTGAAGTGCTTAGGGGGAAGGAGATCAGTGGAAGGTCATACGCTGCATAGTCCTGACGACTGCCTCTTTGCTGATGATCTTGGGTTTGTCGGCGTCTATTATCGTGCTGATCCTGTTGTTGTCATCTTCGACCATTTAGTTGTTCACGGAGATCGCGAGCATCTTGTCGGGGAGACGCCATTGGGACAAGGCACTCTCAGGGATGCGAGGTTCACTGTTCCGAGGGGCATTAGCCGTGCCAATGTTCTCGGCAACCTCATCGACCTAAGAGGGGACCTGTAGAGGTGGCGGACCGGCCGTCGCTGCAAAGGCAGAGTTGAGATTAGTGATAGTGGACTCCATTTGCTTTAACCACGCATCCACCTTTAGATGGGTTACTGGATCAAAGGAAGGTTGTCGAAGAAGATTATTGATAATGGTAAAATGCTCGGCAGGAGTATGAACAGGTTCTGATCGAGAAGGGGTTGCGTCTCAAGATTGGATGAACACGCATTCCTCTGTGGAACCCTGTGGTGTCCGGTCATTCGCACCCCTGTCGTCGATCTCGACGTCAACCATGTTAACATCACGCGGAGAACTCGAATCAGAGGATTCCAAGTCGTCCAGGCTATGAAGAACAGATGGTTCGTCAGGATCGATTCCGATGAAACCCACCTTACGATTAGAAGGGTTGTCATCCATAGACATCGCATGAGACTTACCTCTACGAGCATGCATCGGACAACATGGAACTCGGGTAATCGATTCCACAAGCTTCAAGAACGTCTTGCAGCTCGTTAGGGGGTGACTCTTGGTTTTGTGGATTGGAAACTATGTCTTGTACGGAGAAGCGCGCTGAATTCGTCGCTCCTTGCAAGCGTTGAGTTTAGCTTTCACTTGGATTATGACACGACATCCACCCAGCGGATGACTAAAAGTCTTGTAGATTGGACACCATGCATTATCCTTGTTGGAAGACTTCCTTGTCAGCGCACGTTTGCCATCCGAAGCTGACAACTGGGCTACTTTAGGACGTCTGTTGACGGATTGGAATTTCGACGCCTCGTTCTCAGATCGAACTGGAGAGGTGGCTGGTGAAGAGACGTATTCGCTCGTGCCGTTGTCATGGCCTCGCTCTCGGCATCTGCTAAGATTGGGAAGATGATGGAGCCGTCTTGGACCATAGCGAAGGCTGGCTGGGTTGGATCTCCTCGGCCAGGTTGGTTGTAGAAGCCCTCGTAGGTGAATCCTGCTCTTGAACTCATCTCATCATAACCTTGAAGCACCAATCCCCCTACCTAGCGTGCCACTATCGATGGATTATACGTCGACTAGGGTATATTTGTATAGTATGGGGATCGTTGGAATTAGGGTATTTGTGAGAATCAATCAAGCAAACAAGAGACAAAGATTTATACTGGTTCGGGCCATCAAGTTGAGTAATAAACCTACTCTAGTTTATATGGATTATTAATGGAAAATACGCTCATAGTACAATAAGGAATATAATAACTTACAGATTCCGGCGACTTGAAGCTGCCGAGAATGGCCTGGCATGATCTATTCGGCGAATATGACGCTGGCTTCCTCCGGATTGCTTCTGGGCATAGGTTTGGCTAGGGCTTGTAACTCGATCCCCTGATTGAACACCGGGACCCCCTTAAATAGCAGAGATTTTCTCCTTCTCCAAGTAGAACTCGGAGAGATAGAATAGAACACGGTACTAAGGAGACCTTATCTTCCCCGACAAGGATTCTGACACCTTCTATTCTGGAAAGATAATTTCCTTCTCTTTTGACCATATTTCCTTAACTAAAGGATACCTGCTCATCTACTATCGGGTATATGGTTTTATCATATTTCATTAACCCGTGTATAGGAGGTATGCCTTATCCTTGACACTGACAGTAGCCCACAACTTCAATGCAAATGATTTAACCGACATCCTTCAATTATTTTTTCGAGAACAACCGTTATCGAACTCATCAAACCGTTTTCAGACGCCGAGAAGGTACAGAGCAAATGACATGGTTGTCCCAAATCCGAGAACTCGACATAGGCCCGTCATTTGGTTTGTAGTTAGAAAATTTTAACGTTTATAAACAAACCAGCTAAAGTCTACAACCAGAGAAGCAAGAGATTGTGCTAGTTGGTCGATCTCGACGGCAGTCCTCCGAGAATGTGAAAATCTCTCCCAAAGGAAGTTCAGATCTATTTGGGACGAGATTCACGGATATAAGTGAGTACGTGGCCTTCGGCGTATCAGCTAGCTCGACGACATTCCTACTTCAGGCTGTCATCAATCCGCTGATCAGTGTCGAGAAGCGCACTGCAAGAACCCCATATCCACCCCAGGTACCCGGAGACTGACTTCTCGGGAGGATGACGAGCCACGCACAACTTTTTGCATAACCACTGTAGCACAGAGCAGCAGTTCTCAAGGTGTGCCGAGATCCATATATCTCTACCCCTCAGAAGCTAGTTAACATTAATATAATAGATTGATAGAAAATGACTTCGATTTGCGGCATTATGAAGCAAAAGGGGTTCATAGATTAAAACACTATAATAAATAAGAGAAAAGACGCATATACAAATAAAAACTGATCCAAATCAACTTACGGATTAACCACTAGTCCTATACATAAATTTTCGTAGTTGATCAATATTCCAAGAATTGGATAACTCGTGGCTTTCATCATCAACGATTTTGTACACACCTGGTCATAACACTTGTACCACCGTGTATGGTCCCTCCCACTTTGGTCAGAGCTTGTTGCACCCGGCCTGGTTCTGTACTCGTCGGAAGACGTAATTGCCGATGTCAAGTGTACGAGCTCAAATGCGCTTCTCGTGGTAGCGACGTAGGGCTTGCTGATATCCAGCTGCTTGAATGGCAACGTGTTCGTGTTGTTCTTCTAGCAGGTTGACATCGTCTGCTCGCCGTCGTCCTTGTCCACGTCTGAGTACTCCCAAACTCGCGTTGATCGATAGCATAGCTCGGTAGAGAGCATAGCTTCAGGTCTGTACACGAGAAAGAATAGGGTCTCTTTGGTAGGTGTAGTCAGCGTGGTACGGACGACCCATAGAATAGAAGCGAGCTCCTCAACCCATCATGAGTCGTAGGCCAGAAGCCTATCATATACACGTGTTTTGATCCCTTGGAGCACGATACTGTTTTCCCGCTCGACTTGTCCGTTACTCTGAGGATGAGACAGTGACGCGAAGCAGATCTTGACCCCGTATTCTGAGCAGTTGTACTGGAAGGCAACGCTCGTGAACTAGTAGCCGTTGTCTGTCAATATCCGATTTGGAACTTCGTATCGACAAAATATCCTTTGATCAATATCTGGGTACAATGTACCTCATACTCAAAAAAAGATTGGAAGGAAAATTGGAGTCGAAGTGGGAAGGCCCTTACCTAATCACACACAGGTCACGAATAGGATCCTTTCGGCTGGAAACATTGAGTGGCGAAGAGCTTGACCACTCGTGTAAAAGGGTGGCACCCAATCGCCATATGTATATATGCTATGTAAGCCATCGGCACCTCTAAAAAAAAGAAAAAGAAGAGAAAAATAGAAAAAGACTACCTGGAGTAGGGTTATGATCCAAAATGGAGGCCTGAACTAGTATATATCCGTGTCCTAAGCTATGTGATTGATTGCAAAAAACCCTTAAGACAAACACCTTATCATTGCAAAAAGCCCTTAAGACAAATGCCTTATCAGCGAAAAAATGTTAGGGGGTGAAACGAATCGGCCAAAGCACCGCTCATCCGAACGTTGAGATTGCGACGAACCGATTCATTTAAACTATTGCTACACTTGAACTCCGGAAAACACTCAATCAAGTGTGTTTGCCATAGCGAGCATTAGGACGAAATGCGATCGAAAATGAGTTTAGAACAAAAAGGGGACATGAAGTGTAAATCAAAAAGGCGAAAAGGCTGAAACGACAAACACTTTATTCATCTTAATCACAAATAAATTACATCACCCGCAATGGGGCAAGCCAATTCTGCAACAGCCTCATCAGACGAATCGACTGAATCGAAGCCCCTAGAATTAGCAGAGAAACTAAATTCTGTGTCTAGACTTGTATCCAAAACGCCCCCACCTTCGCGGTCAAAAAATTCGCGAAGGGGAACAGAGGGCAATACACAAACTATGCTATATCGGTGGCTATAAATGGCAAGTTGGCGATCGAACATCACGAACTCTCTCCAGAAAGAGGCTATGAGTTCTTGCCGCCGGTAGTAATCACAGTCGAAGTCTTCCATGGTTGAACCAGGATGCTTCTGAAGCCACTTCGCCATACTGCGCACAGGATAATTTCGGCCCCTATAACCATTTGACATTGGCCATGTAATGCGGAATACCGAGGCTTCAGAAAGCGCCCGTGCACTAGTAACTTAAAGTTTGTCCTACCAGAACTCAAGCTGGGCAAGTGAAGACAAACTTTTCACTGATACACCTGCGAAAAGAGCAATAAAATGAACAATGTGACAAGGGACTATGTGAAATCATCATTCATTTTGATATTGAAGCCAAAAGTCTTACAAGCATAAATTTACAAAAAGCTTTGACCAGAAAGCCAAACGCTAAACTACAACCCATATAAATAAAGCTAACTGGTCAACGAAAGAACAAAACACAAAATAAAAGCGAAAGCCTCACACCTTAGGGTGATCCTTATTAGCTTTGTTCGTAGGGACATCGTGACTCACTGCAGCCGCCTCGGATGCACCTCCACCTCCTTTGGCGGCATTGGCTTTCGCCTACCGAGCAAGCTGGGAACAAAGATGCCCGTGGGCGATCTCGCTTCCTTAGAGACCCCAGTAGAGTCGACGAAAGGCTTATAATTCAATTTTCACTAAATTGCTGGACTCTAGCAGGTCTCCAGCGAGCATCTTCGGGATGTTGGACACGAGGTCTCATCCATTCGCCTGGAGAATGGTGAGCACGACCCCAGCAGCAATGTGCTCACAACCATCACCGTAAATACTGACCGCATCGGCAACTGCCCCGCCGACGATAGCACTCCACTCAGTGAAGTCAAGGGCAGAAGCCCCCTCCGCAGGGAGATCACCGGGCGAAGCACCCTGCCAGTTCAACGCAAGATGAAGAACCTGCTGGCCTGTGAAGCAGACTCTTGTGTTTGGGTGCCAAGGCTATAGTAGCTGAAGCAACCTCATCCCACAACCAAGCAGCTTTGGCATGGGTAGTCTGTAGAGCATCCCAAAGCACATCCATTTGGGCCTCAGAGGTGTTATAATATGCCTCGAGGCCAGAGTCAGTTGTTTCTAGTTCGGCCGCCTTCGTTCGTGCATCCTGGGCCTCGGCCTTGGCCTCCTCGGCTTTGGCTTTAGCCTTTTTCAAGGCCTTGGCCATAACAGTGCGAACAAGCACTAAGCGCTTTTCGGTAGCCTCCATGTCCCGAACATGCATTTTTTACTCGTCCAGCTGAGCGTGGGCGACCTTCTCAACGTTGCTCTAGGCTGAAAGAGCCTAAAAACAAGTGAGGCGAAGACGAGAAGAGGGCCACAAAAACAACAAAAATTGAAGGATAAGCACAACCCGAACAAGCAAGCTCTTGACAGCAAGACTTTTCGTGTCGAAGTCATCGAAATCCGTGAAAAGCCAAGCACTAGTAGGGAGCAAAATGAGCTGTGACAACCCCTGATGAAGGGGATGAGTTTGGCGCGGGTCTCAAAGTTCGACCGAATGAAGCATGGTGACGGAGAACGCCTTCAGAAGCCGAAGTATCGCCGAACAGTTGCTTGTCATCGCGATGACCAAAGGCAAAATGGGCGTAAGAGGCGGTCGATTCTGAATGTCGTAGCAACGTCCGTGTCGAGAGAAGTGTATGAGTCCTCTGCCATAACGATGTCGCCGAAGGCCTAGGCTCAGTCGATGGCGAAGACGGGAGGTTGACAACCTCGGGGATGTAAGGCGATATGGTGGTCGGCGAAGTGGGTGAAGAGGAATCTCTATCACTAAAGCCCCGCCCAAGCATCATGCCTCTAATGACCTTGGGTGCGCGGGTGACATCCATGTTTCTTCTGCTTCAACCCCTCCACGATGTGCTGGGCGATCACAGCTAGGATCTTGGCGCCAGCCATGTCTTGAGGAAGAAGGAGGGAAGCGCTTGTACCAGCACCATTCTTGAGAAGGGGCAACGGTTGGGGCTGGGCTTGTACCCAGGCGATTCACCCCTGCCTGCGGCCGCGCAAACAGTGACATCGGTGTCCACAGCGTCTTTGCCGCCCTCATTGTCCACCTCGGCCTTGGACCCCGTTTCGCCCTCTTCGGCATCAACTCGTTCTCATTGGCAGCGGGCACAGTGGCTTTCGAAGCTTTACGAGCCTTCACCCGACCTGAGGCCTTGCCCTTGGTGATGACTCGTTTCCTTTTTTAGGAGGACGAGGGCTCGACGTCCTCACATCGTCAATAATGACTTTGGGAGGATTCTCCAGTGCGGGCAAATCCCCCTCGAAGATGCAGTTCACCCGGCCATCGGGCTACCGAACCTTCATCACCCCGTACTTCTGGGGAATCATATCCCCAATGAGTTTCTTCACCGCTGTCTCGGCCTCATCCAATGAAAGCATTGAAAGAATAGGGAGGAGGAGGTAAACATTAAGGTCGAAGCCACCAAATTCAAAACGAAAAGACAAAAGGGGGTGATAAGACTTACGTGGCTGTCCGGCGGGAGGAATGATCCTGGCAAGACCGAACGCACCTTTTTTATGGGGTCAAGCAAAATGCCCCAGTCGGGAGCCAAGGGGTTGACCCTTAGCATGCAGAACTCTTCAATGAGTTCCCGACAACAAAATCAGCAGGAAATTTTCCGAAGTAGGCTCCGCCATTACTCAAGCATACCATTAATGGCGACACACAATTTGGTTTCGGCATCAATCGCTTGACGCCGCGTCTAAACAGCCGCCAAATTCACCGATTCCGCTGGTTGGGATCCTTGTGGTAGAACCACTTCTCCATCTAGTGCCAATCCTATTTAAGCATCGAAGCAGGGATTGGCAATAGATCAATGTGGTCAGGACGAATGTTGAAGTTCACGCTACTAAAAATGGACTTCTTCGCCCTGATAGGAGTAGCCACCGTCTTCGGCAGAACAACAATGGTGAAGATCGAGGTGAAGAGGTCGGCGGTGGGTTCGAAACCAGATGTCCGAGACATCCAGTCAAAGATGGCGATGCGAACAAATGCCGTAGGGCTCAGTTGGGGAAACTCCAGCTGGAACTTCCGAAGGATGTGGGGGAGGAGATCGTCACAAGGAAACCTAAGCGTCGCATCAAAGTATGCGATGAAGACAAGAGCCTCATCTTCACTGAGTTGCAGAACCACGGCTATGCCTGGCACGACATCTTGACCTTCAACGAGCACCCCCTTCACCATGAGTTCGGCTAGCTTGGCCTCCTGGATAGACGAAGCCCCCAAGTAGGCTGTCCAGTCATCTCCGACAGTCCGAGGATCGACTCCCGAAGCAAATGTCGATGAAGGTTTTCGCGGAGCCATCTTAGGGACGACGGTGGGATGGTGAAACACGTGTGGCGAGAAGAGTAAAAGTGAAAACCGAGAAAGAGTAGAAGCAAGGAAGAAATGAAGCGGGAGGGGAGGGGGAGTAGAATGGCTAGGTGGAGGCTTATATAGCCCCCGCCAACCATACCTGCCCTGTCAAAGGGTGATGCGTGGTGGAAACGAAGCATCGCAACGGCTCTCGAACAGTCACATCCCATCCAATCGGACCATTAGCAATCAAATGGTCCATGGGTCGCACAGTAACAGTGTGACATCCTGGCCCAATTGGGATTTGGCCTGTGTGGCCCATGAGAGCTGTGTGCACATGTTTAGTACCACTTTGCTAGTTTAGCAAGAGTGGAACCAACTTATAAGGCCTCTTTCCTCCAACCATATCACTCCCTGGTTAATCCTTTTACACGAAGCGAGGACGAAAGTGTAAGTGGAGTGGTATGTGTAAGTGGGCCCACCCGTCGGTTGGGCTAGGCTGCGCTGTTCTGGAGGGAGGGCTGTTATAAATGGTATCAGAGCCGACCCTCGCGGTTACGTGTACGGGTCAGTGTGCGGACATATGGCGCATGTCACATGTGGGCTCTGTGTGAGGCACATGGCATGGCATATGGCGTCGGCACGGACGTACGGATGTGCGCTAAGAGGGGTTGTGTTCCTGGGCATTTGCCTATATGCCTGTGTGGCTATGTGGCTGAGTTGGACCAATGGGGACGTCGGGTCCTTTGAGGAAGGGTGTATGTGACATCCTGGCCCAATTGGGATTTGACCTGTGTGGCCCATGAGAGCTGTGTGCACATGTTTAGTACCACCTTTCTAGTCTAGCAAGAGTGGAACCAACTTATAAGGCCTCTTTCCTCCAACCATATCACTCCCGAGTTAACCCTTTTACACGAAGCAAGGACGAAAGTGTAAGTGGAGTGGTATGTGTAAATGGGCCCGCCCGTCGGTTGGGCTGGGTTGCGCGGTTCTGGAGAGAGGGCTGTTACAAATAGGCCAGGGCAAGGCGAAGTAAAAAGGAAAAACACCATGGGCTCAAAGCAAGGTGAAAGCAAATAGCAAGCCCAGCTGATGAACAAAGAACCAAGGATAAGTCTGATTAGATTATAATAATAATCTAAAAAATTTTATTTCTTCTCTTGTGGTATGTTTTGACAGGAACCTCGACCGAAAGAGGGCGCCTCATAGCCTGCCAGGTGTCAAACACGGTCTCGGCAGAAGCTCCCTAATCACCCTTGCCCATGAGAGGCTTGTTGGAGGCATGTCATGAGGACCTTCGGCCGAACCTGCTGAAATAAACATCACCGAATGTTGAAGCTAGGCAGGGAACTGCGAAGGAGAACCATATGTGGCAAGGCCCAACTAGCAGGAGCCAAAGCCCGTTCACCATATGGTGAAGTTGATTCGGTTGGATGAAACATCCGCTCAAGGAAGCCCAATAAGCAGCTCTGCAGGGGGGCCTTTAGGGCCCATGGGCCGGTAGGTTGGGCCAAAAGACTACTGTTGCCATTGTAAACGTCCCTGTCAAAAGGGTTGTCATGTAAACTCACTAGCATACAAGAACCCTTGGGTTATAAACCCAAGGCTATAAACCTATAAATAGACCCCAAAGGGTATGTAATAAGGGATCCAATTTTTGAGAGATTAATACATTTTCCACCTACTTGAGTGAAGCTTGCCCTTCGGCAGAAGTGTTTATCAATCGACAACAGTCATAAAGCAAGTCAATCAGTTTATATGCCGGAGCAAGGCAAGTCACCACATCCCCTCCTTGAGCATGTTGATCCTAGTTTGTGAACTTAATTGTTTGTGAACCAAAATTTGCATGCTATGTTTAAATGTGATCCTAATTATTTAGTATGCCTTCTTGTAACGCCTCGATTTTTGCCCCGTCGAAAAATCTATTTTATTAAAATCCTATTTTAAAAATTTTGGTTCACTGAGTGTATTTAGGATTTTGTGCCAAAGATCTCAATTGATTCATTTGCTTGTGAACCCAAAACCTTGATCATGATATCATCTCCCAAAATTAAATTCCTATTATTCGAATTTTGAAGTTCGAGTTTTCCCTCCTAAACCTTTCCAAAAATTCGTACGGTTGAAATTTTGATTTTGGAATTTTTGATCATGTCGACAAATAATCTCCTTTCCATTCAGAGAGTCTAAAAATATTTATTTTTAGACTTTGACCACCTGACAAATATTTCTTATACGTGTGCATATCAAAATCAATATTTCTGCGCATGTATCGACAGTCGTTTCTCCTATTGAATTTAATCGCGCACCGACAGAACCGGCAAAAACCGAGTTTTTCCTTTAATCATTCTTTTCCAAATAAAATCCCCATGTTCGGTTTTGGAATCCGAATCGCGTCCTAAATCACCTTCCCAAATTCTATCCGTCCCAAGTCATTTTGTTTAAAGCTCTACTTACTCCATTCGTCATAAATTTTTATTCCAAAGCCAGAAACCCTCCAACCCAATTTCTCTATTTGTCCAAAAATCTCAAACAAATCATTAGAATTTTCAGTCCAGTTACAGTTCCTTTTACAAGTCCAAAAAAATATTCACAGCCCACGGGCAAAGATGACAGTAAACAAGCATGCATGCACTCCTCTCTTTTTCTCCACTGAGACAAGCAAAAACCATTTCGTTCCACCACTCATGCATGCACATATGTTCTCCTCTGCCTCCCCTGCATTTTTATTGAGCAAATTAGGCACGTCACTACCCCTTCCCTGACACCCATTAACCCCTCCCCTAACACCCCATTAACCACACCCAAACAAATAAGCAGGCAACAGCAGAGAGAAGCTGTAGACACAGAAGCAAATTTGTCCACCGACTACGTCGTCCACCGGCCTCTACTTTCCCCTGGCAACCCCATCGTGCTCCCTGTCCAGTGCTCCTTTGCACCACTGAGAAAACTCAGAGGAAGCAGTCCACGCTGAAAGCAAACGCCAAGTCCACCGTGCAGCACCGGCCACCGTCCTCGCTCTTCTGTGTTGCCCTGCCAATGGCGTCAGCCAGATAGAGTAGTCGGCCCCGCTCGACTGAGCCGCCTTCGTCGCCATCCGCCGGCCACGATGGCTATAAAAGCCTTCACTTTCCGCTCACTGTCACCTCCTCTTCTCCATCCCAAACCACCGTGGCTGCTAACATCACAACGACGGGCCGAACGTCGCCGTCGTTCGGCCGAGCCGCCCGACGTCCAGCCGAGCTGCCCGAGTCGCCTCCCCGACCGTCGTTCGGCCGAGCCCCCGGCCGACGTCGCCCTGGCAGTACCGCGCCACCCGGTGCTAGTCGCATTGCCGCGCCCAGTTGCCAGCCCCTCCCGCTCGGTCTCTCCTCCCAGGAAGAAACAGAGATAGAGAAAGAAGGAGGGAGAAGAAAGAGATAAGAAGGAGAGAGAAGAAGGAGAAGGGAAGAGAAAAGAAAAAGAAAAAGAAAAGGAGGTGGGACCCACCAGTGGGACCCACGTTTTATTCTCTCCCCGTGGGCCCCATCTTGACCAAGGCTTTTAAAAAGTCTATATCACCTCCCTCTCGTTGTCGGGCCAAGCCCATAAAGTCCTTCACAAGAAGTCTACAAAACCTCCCCCGCATTCATTGGGCCAACCGGCCTGATAATCTATCCGCAAGTCCATAAAACCTCCCTTGTTTCCTCGGGCCGAGCCCAAGAAATCCATTTCCTGTAAAAGTCTATATGACATCCTCCGGGCCGAAGCCCACCAACGGCCTCCCTCCTCACCAAAGTCTAATATATATCCCTCTACTCACCCAAGCGCCTCCTTGAAGTCCATATTACGTTCCTACCCGACCTCCATCACCTCTGGGCTAAAGCCCAAGCCCTCCCAAAATAAAGTCCAATATGCCTCCCTCTCAACATCACAGCCAAGGAATATTCTTGGGAATATTCCTTTCTAATTTAATAAATTCTTTTTCTCACATTTCAAAAAATCCATTAATCTCCCAAAATTCAAATCTCCCCAACCGTAAGTCCGATTGACTCCATTCAACTTCCATAATTTTTCTCAAAATGAGATTTATACAATGGCACAATTAGTTTATAATAGTTATTATTTGCTTTATAGGGTTTTGGATTTTTTTTTCTCTTTTCGATCGCGTAGTGGACGTTTCGGAGATGCAATGGACGCGGATTTTCTTCAAGATTTGAAGACCAACAATAAGGCAAGCCACTCTTCGATCATATTGCTCCTAGTTTATAAAATGTATTGTTTGCAAGATTGAATGTTTAGCGTACACAATTATTTTGATCGGCCATCGGTCTATGAGCACACGACCGACGGACCAACCTATATAGTTGCATTATTTTTCGTAGGACTTGGTTAAACTTAACTCTTGTCGCTCCACCACAGCAGTACCTCGATGCCTGCGCTCTCTGGGCGCATGTGTCCTTTTGCACCATTTGTTTATATCAAGTTTATACATGATTATCGATGTGGAAAAACTTGGGTTGTGAAAAGTTTATAAAACTCGACTCGGGAAGTCGGCGACTTTGAAAATAAAAAGGTTTTATGGGAGAAAACTTACGGTGCCAATCCTCTCCTATGTGGTTTGGTTTCGTAGTCGCGCATAAGGACTGATTCCTTTGGGTTTTACATCCGAGCATCTCATAGTACGACCACATGGGTAGAATGGGATGCCCCTAGATGAGTAACTAGCTAAAACATAGGTGTCTAGTATGTTGGCAGGTGAGAAGCACCGGTATGGTGGAGTTTACGGCAATCTCCTGCAGTGGGGATATGTCGGGGGTCCATACGGTGGGGCTTGAGTAGATGAGGGCCTGAGACTGGCCTGATGCTTGGTGGAGAGATTCCACCCATCTGTGTGACACGGGACATTTATGGTTTGGTTAGGGAAAAGCTTTGTCACGAACTTCCGGTATCGGCCAGTATCGGTGTAAGCTTCGTGTCTTGTGGGAAAAGCATACAGTCTCTGCAGAGGTTTGATTGAACTGTTCGAATAGCCGTGCCCACAGTCAAGGACGAATGTGAGGTGATGCCCATAGCATAGATTTGTTTTAAAACTTATTTAATAAATTGGTTCGTGGGATGGGAACCGTTACCAGAGTCCTTCTTTGTGACGGACGGCCAGTCTTCGTGGTTGGGAACAGGCCTGTGTGACCTGGGGTGTCGTCGGGCACCATAGGGCCGAGAGGGCCAGTTTAGGGACCGAGATGGCTAAGTTTGGGTTGGCAGGTCGAGAGGACCGGACCCGGAGTTGTTAACCACGAGACTTGGTTAGCGGATGATTGTTAGAGAGAATGTTGGGTTATGTTTTGAAAGTGAAAAGAAACTAATAAAGGAGAAAGTGTTATGAATACTAAAATTTGACTTTGCCACTCAAGTTGTTGCAATGCAACTCGTGGACAGATTGAGGCGAGACGCCTCCTTCCAAAGGAAAAGTATATTTTTGAAACTTACACTTAGACCTTTGAAAAGTGTTTTAAAATGCTTTGCCAAATGAACTCAGCCTTTCTTTGAAGCTTGCATGTACACATTTCCTCGTGGCTTGCTGGGTACGAAAGTACCCAATCCTCCATTGTTGTTGTTTTTCTCCCTTGGCTTAAGTTCAGGAAGAAGATGAAGGTTGGAGTTTCGTCCCTAAACCCAAACTACTGCCGGTGGATTTGGTGTCCTCGCTTCGCTAAGTTTCACTGCTGCTGACTCTGATTGGAGGTTGCAACTCAGGGATTACCCGAAGATGCAACGAAAAGGTATATTGTATTTATTTAAATCTTGCATTGATTCATCATGTTACCGCTGGTACCAGCATCGTTATCCGCGGTTCGTCGTTCTCTTGCGGCACGTCCTTCTCGGTGCCATTTATACAGTGACGCAGGGGCGGGGTGTGACACTTCCTCCTATTAAATAACTTATTCCTCGTAGCCATGACAATAATCGAGTCTCTAGTTATATTAATAACATTGCATAGCCATGCTTAGTCGCACTTGGGGTGATTGAATCGTCCTCATGTCTTAAACAAAAATGTGGTGATTTTTTTTGAGCTAGGAGAGCAAAACGCTCCGCCCATTTCCATTAATAGAAACGGCATCATTCTTGCAAGAACAACCAAGTACCCAACTTAAAAAAGAACAAACAGCTACTCCCTCCCCCCCTCACCAAGTGTCATCCCACCATGGCTGGGGATAGGAGGCCAAAAAACAAGTTCATTAACCACCCTCGAAACCAATACAGCTTACAAGATCAAAAGGAGCTCACAAAACGCTCCACAAAAACCAAGCTTTCACAAATGGCAATCACTTCTCCCCTTACAGAAGATTTCAAAAAACAGCTGCACAATCATGAATCCTCCAGTCTTCAAAGCCAAAGAAAGAGAATTGTTTTCTCCCAGCAGACAACTGACTTCCTTTTCTTCACCCTTGTATTCTTGCAGTTCTGAGACTCCATCCATGGTGAGCATCATATACTGCAACAGCTACCCACTTTAACAGCCTGGCTCCCTCCTGCAGACTTCTTGCCTCGTCCTCCTTGATTTGCAAAATAACCCAATTTTCTATGTTATAAACTGTCTGAAAAATTACCTCAACAGGATCATTTGGAAGTAAATTATCAAAGAAGGCTTTGTTCCTAATCTTTCAAACGCTCCATTACACAGCAGCCACCCCTACTGAGATTAAATTTCTATTCCTCCTAGAAAAATTCCTCAACCAGAGTGTTGAACTCCTACAGGAATACTGCATGCAAACACACACTGAATGGTGCTCCAGACAAATTTTGCTATGTTGCACTGAAAAAAGAGATGATCTATACTTTCTTTGTTGTTACAAAATGGACATTTATTGGTGCCCTTTTTCCATCCTCTTCTAAAAGATTGTCCTTTGTTAAGATACTATTCTTAAGAGCTAGCCAAATAAAGACCTTGACTTAACTGGAATTTTTATTTTCCAGATCCTTTTGAAAGGGAAACCACTATCCTGTAATTTCATTGCATAATAAAAAGATTTAACAGTAAAAGTTCCACTTTTTGTGAGGGTCCAAATAAGTCTATCCTTTTCATTTTTCAGCACTGTCCCTTTGCACTGTTCTTTAATTTTTTCCCATTTTCTGCCTCTATCTCCAATCAGTGCTCTTCTAAAACTGAACACCTCCCAACCTCTTTCAAAAACTTTTGCTACTGTGATTTCTTTTGTAAATGTTATGTTGTATAGGTCTGCTAGAATTTTTTCCCCCAACCATTTATCTTCCGTAAAAGGTGTCCCTTTTCCATTCCCAACACATCTTCTACAATAATCTAGAAACGGGTCTCTAACTTATAACAATCTAGACCAAAACTGCGAATCCCCTGATTTGTGCCTAACCAAAGCCAAAAGTTTATTCTTCACATATTTTATATTTAACACTTCCTGCCAGATACCCTCCTCATTTTCCAATTTCCAAAGCCATTTTCCTAGCAAGGCTGTATTCATAGTTTCCAAATCCAGGACTCCAAGTCCACCCTGGTCCTTTGGTCTACAAATTACTGGCCATTGGACCCGATGGTATTTCCTAATTCCTTGATCCTCTTGCCACATAAACCTTGTCCTATAATAATCCATTCTTTTTTTCACTTCCTTAGGTATTCTACAGAAAGATAGCATATACAAAGGCACACTACTTAGACTGGAGTTTATCAGGGTTAATCTCCCTCCTATTGCTAAAAGTTTCCCCTGGCAACAACTTAACTTCTTTTCCATATTTTCAGTAGGTTTCCACTCTTTATTTAGTATCCTCCGATTGTTCACAGGAATCCCTAGGTATGACATGGGAAAATCCCCTTTCTTACATGTTAAAATGTTACAGAAATCCAATTCCTCTTCTTGAGACAAACCTAAAGCTTACTTTTATGAAAATTAATTTTCAAACCCGACATAATTTCAAACAAACATAAAATAAATTTCATATTCTTAATAGTTTCAGCAGAGTTTTCCATCATAAAAATTGTATCATCTGCATACTGTAGAATAGAGACCCCTTCTTCCATTTCCCCTTTTTTTTAGTCCTTTTATTAGCCCCTGCTTTTCAGCATTACACACCATTATAGTGAGAGCTTCTATAGCTAGGTCAAAAAGTAGAGGGGAGATTGGATCTCCCTGTCTAAGTCTTTTTTTGTCTCAAAATATGGTCCTTCTTCCTCCTTTATTTTAACACATACCCTTCCTCCTCTTATGATTTTCATAATCCAGTCATTCCACTTACCAGGGAATCCCTTAGTTTCCAACATTTGATAGATAAATGGCCATTTTATATCATATGCTTTTTCAAAATCCACTTTAAAAAACATCCCTTGTCCCTTTTTGGCATGTAGTGAGTTCAGCACTTCATGTATCACAACTACACCCTCCATAATATATCTCTGTTTTAGAAAGGCTGTTTGATTTTTTGAAATCAGGTAATGTATCACTTCAGTGAGCCTATTCATCAACACCTTTGTAATTATTTTGAAACTTACATTCAACAAACATATGGGTCTAAATTTTTGGATTTGTATGGCTTCTTTGCACTTAGGAATCAAGGTTATCACTCCATGATTTAGTCTGTTTACATCCAGGTCCCCTTTATAAAAGTCATCAAACATTTCTTTTAAATCGTCTTTAATCAGATCCCAAATTTTTTTATAAAGTTCAATAGGAAATCCATCAGGTCCAGGATTAATTTTAAAAATGTGGCGATTAATTGGGAAATCACTTGGGTACAATGATTTGTGAGGATCGAGACATTGTATTGCCATCCCACGCATATAATGAGGAACCGTTTGCAAAAACCAAAAGCAATGGAAAACTTATTTCGACTAGGGCGACAAGAAATAAATTAGGTGGTTCTGGAAATGGTTAGCGTCGACCCTGGTCAATTAAGGACCAAATCAAGAAGCTATGTTGGAAACGAACAGAGTGCGACCACATTTCTCGTATGGGAATATACCTAGTGGATTAGATGATTCTAGTGGGGTGGCACCCTAGTCATGGCCGGTTGTGATCACGTTGTGTGTGTTGTGTTGTGACTGGAGAAAGATGATAGAGAGTGTGTCAAATAAAACCTTTTTGAAAGAAAGTAAAACAAACATTTCCTTGAAACCCCGGGTTCCAAGACTCCTCTCACCACTAGCGCAGCGAGTTGAAGGGCCAGGGGGTGCATGAGGGTGTGTAGTGGAGCGGGTGCCGCAATGCTAAAAGTTCTCAAAAACTGGGCCGTGATCCATCTCATGTGATGGGATTAGGCTCATGTGTTGGGCATGTCACAGACTACGCGTAAAGCGTACATCCACTACAGTGTGAGTAAAATCAATCTATTTAAATAGCCGTAATCGTGGTTAATTAAGCGCCGGGACTTGTACTACTCTTGACTAGACTTAGAATTTCTAAAACTGATTAAGGGATGGTTGGGAATGTGAGATGGTGATGATTTGGTTGGCTATGACTATTGACCCTTGGAAGGCAAGAGGGCAATGAGTTGTAGAAATTGCATGATCAATGGTGGCAAGTCATTCCCGAGGTGGTCTCGGAATGGTGGATAAAGCCTTCGTTGAGTGAACATATCGATACTAAAACTGTTTTAAGTCTAGATAGCTAGGCCATAGGTGTTTGTGAAATGATTCTTAAAATTAGCTTTATGCAAAACTAACCTCTGCCATTCCTTAAATACCCTATGCATAATAAGCATATTGTGGAGTGGCTTGCTGAGTAACTTTGTACTCATGGTTGCTCAATTTATATCTTCAGCAGAGGAGCAGGTCAGAAGAGATAAAGGGAGTGCCCATTGAGACTAGGCAGTGGCCCCAGTCGTCTACTTGTGGGCATGTCATCTGGGCCGTACCATACTTTGGTTTTTGCTGTTGTTTCTCTGATAGGAAGTGGCCAAAGCGGACCTAATAAAGGAAGTGGCCAAAGCGGACCTAATAAAGCGGACCTCATTTCGTCATATGTTATGAACTAGCTATGTTTTGTGTGTACCAACTACTGATCCAGGGATTGATACAGAAAAACACAACAAGTTTTTGGTTCCCAAAACCGGGGGCCGACACCCAGCGCCTCAACACGAGTGCTGCTCTGCTAGCACAAAAGGGAGGGGGATCATACAAAAAGGAGTCATCATATATATTCCATATTTCCACACACATGCACATCTTAATCAGATTGTATGACTAGTTATTTTCTTGGATCCGGTTTTTGACTTTTCAATATGTGTGATACAAGTATTTCCTTCTTATTTCCTACATTGAGCTCCACATAAGCCTTATTAGAAGTAAAATAAGAAAAAGACAATAAATGCCTTGGTGAGAAATCATATACATTGAGTGATCCGAGAGAATCAATTCAGGAGTAAAGTAAAGTTATATTTTTATGAGCAAAAAGAAAAACCCAAGGTATTCATAAAGAGTGGTGGTAACTTGCATCGAGACCGTTCCATTCTTCAATCACCCAAGATGACATGGTAGACACTTCAAAAGTCACAAGTACATGTATGGCTTGGAATAACTTGAATGTTGATATCATTATAAAGGAATTCATGGCTCAGTTGTAATCCAAGGCCTTCACTCGAGGACGTGTAAAGGGCTAAGTGTGGGGGTGTTCTTGACGGTCCTAAAATGTTGAATCTGACCGTCAATTCCTGCATAAAGCAAATAAAATTAAACATCGGACATAATGGTAGGATTTATTACTAGCCATTTTCACGAGTATGGTGAAATATTTGTATGCAGGTAATTATGTATGAAAACACACCTGCCATGCGAATAAACACACCTCTAGCCAATTAGACGCGAGTACACAGATTGGAGGGCCCACAAATCAGAGCAAAACCGATGTAATTGAGGCCAATCCATCATACACCTTCATAAGGGACCATATGTCAACCTCACAGAAGAAAGTTGGTGGCCAGAGGTGGTTTCCCTAGTTCGGGCGAACCAGTCTTGGCACCCCCAACTGTCAGCTTTCACATGACACTTTCCCATTGGTCCCTCATTACGGTTACTTATGGATGATAACCGACTTAACTACCGACCTAGTAACCATCATTGGGCAGCTATAGAAGGAGAAATGAACTTCACTCTCAATGCACACAACTGAAGTGGAGCATTCTCACTTTCATTCAAGTCTACTCTCTAATAGAGTATTAGAAAATATGGAGAGAGTGAGGGGAAGTTCTGGAGGAGTGTCGGGGTTGTCGGCACTCTCTCCACTCTTGTACCTCGGTGGATTCTTCTTTTATAAAAATGAGTATTCGTGATTTTCTTTGGATATTTAATTTTTTTGTTTAAATAAGATATTTTCTCATCATTACGATTTCATCGCTTAATATTTCTATTAAATGCTCTAGTAATCGTCAGTGTAGACGTGGTGTCTAGATTAAATGTTACTTTTGTCTGTTGCGTGCTCCACGGATTGTAGAGGTAAGCAACATATGGTGATAGCCTTGTCTGTCCTTTGTAATCCTCCACGTTCGGATACGTTATGGAGCTATAGGTCAGATTCACTTGGCAGACCAAAAGAAAGCCAGTGCCCGAAATAAATGATAGATTTTTACCTTGACTTAATTCAAAAAATCTTAACCCAAAGAAATCATTTCTATCCTCTGCCTATTTTACGCATACTTTCTCTGTGATTCAATACCTTTGTAATATTCTAAGGTGAAGTTTTACAGTGGTATTTGTACGCTTGTGAATTTATCTGTGATCATAGCAAATATCAACAGAAGTAATACGCAAAGATCATACATGTAAGGTTCACAATTAACAGTTTTCATCATGGTTCCTTGTATCAACTAAGCACCGTGTCATTCTGAAATTAGAGAAAGAGCTAGCTATAGATATGCACAGAGGATATCCAATGCAAATATAATTGATAATCCAAATATAGATTACAATAAACTAATCACTAATAAAAAAACAACTCTCATTAGCACTTCCTATGCTCCTGCTGATCGGCCAATTGCTGCGCTTGCTTGTGCTCCTTGCTGCCCAAATAAAGTTCCGATTTACCTGCAACTTCACCAGCACCGCAGAGGAAGCGCTCCATGCTGCAGGCTGAGGAGCCCGGGCAGCTGCCTGAATCCGGGCTTAGACCCGCCCCCGTCAATCGGGCTCTTTTATTCTCTTAGGCCTGATCAGATTATCTTTCACTCTCTTAAATCGGTTAATCCCTCTCACAAAAAAATTAAAAGATTTGGACAAAAATTATTCTACTTGTAGCATAGAATTATTTTCTCTCAATCCCTCCAATTTCCTCTAAACAGAACAAGCCCTTATGGTTTTAAATTGAAGATAGAAGAATTTGACATCCCTCTTCTATTATTTCCTTTTCTTATATAGATGGTGCTAGTGGAGCATGAGGGCCTATCCCGATTAGAATTTTGTTAGTTTGTTACTAATCACAACAAACTCCTTATCTTTAAGGACAATGCTAACAATCGGTCGTCTAGTCTAAAGAGCAAATATCTGACTCCCTATAGCCAACTTACGCACTACTTTTCTTCGCATGCATGATGAGATGTCCTCCCTTCATATATGCTTTTTTTTTTCTCATTGAATACACACAACTCGGACTATTAGTAATCTTTGAAAGATATTTTCTCCTAAATTATTTATCTGATGTGCGATCTGATTGTACTGTTAAATTTATTGCATTTAAATCTTTACTATAAAACCTCACGTGATTGTATTATGATGAAAGCAATATGTATGTTTCAACTCATTAAATTTGATGTTTCAGGTGTGAGAAGTAAATGTTTCATCTGGAATTCGACTTTATTGCATATTTTATGTTTTTGTGTTGCATTGATTTTTTTGAATGTTGCATATGATGTTATTTGGATATTTCAAGAAATATTTTCTAATTTTTCAGTATTTAATTTATAATTGTTGCACGTGATGTTTTTAAAATGTTTTAGAAAATATTTCTGATGTTTCAATATTTACAACTCATGTATATTAAAAAATGTTTCAAGGAATATATTCTTATTTTTTTAATTACAATATAATTATGTTTGATATTGTTATAAAGATTTAATTGTAATGAGTTCAACAGTACAACTAGATTGTAAATCGAGTAAATAATTTAAGAAGAAAAATGATTTGAAGTTAGTAAAAAGTTATTCAAGAAGTGGAGAGAGAGCTGCATCAAGCAAGCAAGCATGCATACAGAGCAGAGCATGGGAGGGAGCTAGAAGAAGGGCAAGGGTATAGTTGGCCCAAAGGCCCATAGCCCGACGGCCTGGTCCACGGCATGGAGATTTGGTCTAGCCCAACACGACATGGCCTGACTGTTGTTGGGCCCGTGCCGGCTCGGCCCGACCGTTGTGCCATGCCTGGGCCCCTTCTTCGGAACAACGTGTCGACCCGGCCCAACTATCAAAGAGGCAAAATAGATGAGGGTCGTAAATAGATTTATTCTAGCCATATAGGACATGGCCCAAAAAGATGAGAGAGGCAAAATAGACTTACTACTGCCTTATAGGGAATGGCCCAAAGAGATCAGGGAGGTAACATAGACTTATTCCAGCCATATAAGATATGACCCAGAAAGATCAAGGAGAAAAAATAGACTTATTTCAAAGACGAGCACGATAAACTGATCGTTCCTTTGGACCAGCCCGGCATGGTCCAAGTTTTATTAGGCCATGCCTGAACTGTAGGTGCAGTCTGTGGTTGAGCATGGCACGGCACGACGTGTCAATCGGACTGTGTCGGCCCAACTGATCTTGGGCCATGCCTTGGCCGTGTCCAGACTGGACCATGTCAGGCGGCCCATTTGATCATCTATAGCTAGGGGCATGTGTGAATGCTAGCAAGTTGCGATAATGCAGTAGTGACCGCCTGATTTTAGAGGTTTTTAACGGGCGTCCGATTTATAGTTGTATCCGATCTTTATTTATTTATTTATTTCTTTCTTGTACGGGAGGGAAAACGGTGGATAGCTTATCTCCCATAATTGTATCGGCACCACACCGACATGATCAACCAACACTTTCGTCTCTTCGCCATGGTGAGGATGGATGTGGTCACCTCCTCGAGCGACAACATGTCGATGTCGAGGAGGGTCTCGATCGAGCAGGCAATCTGCGACAACTTCTCAGGAACAACCTGCAAAAGTTTCTCAACTACCTTTGACTCTGATGTGAGCACCGAGCGTGGCCAGGCTCGTTGCGAGGCCGTTGAGTCGCAGCGTAAATTCTTCCACCGTCTCTCACAGTCGGCGAAGTCGATTGCGTTGAACTGCTGCCGCAACTGTTGAGCCTTTGGACTTCCTGATGCGGTCGACTCCCACCTGTATCAGACTGCATCCCAATACGCGCGGCTGTCCGGGAGGGCTCCTCAATACGCGCGGTGTCGGAGCCGACATGGCTATGATACCAAATGTCGCTGGGAATCCCTGATTCCGGCGGCACTGTATAACTCGTATTCGGCTAACTCAGGAACGCAATCGAACAGAACAAGTGTTTGGGTGCAGCTAACTCGCTGCTGCTTTTCTGTTTTACTGCTTTTATTCAGTGCAGATTCTGTTTTACTGCTTTTATTCAGTTTTCAGAGAGAATAGAGTGGCCGATGATCGAGCACTTCGTGTGCCATCCCAGACGATCGGTCGTGGTGCGCGCACACCGGCGCCGCTCAAGAAATGCACACTAGTACAGATTCTCTCATCCGTGACGGTCTGTAACTTAACTGGATTTTGTGGGCTATCATAACGAATACATCTCAAACGGGCCTAAAAAAGACTGATTGAGATATGGTCACACAGACATGTTAAATATGTATAAAACTCAAACCCGTCACGGATGACACCTATTAGTGACGGACTCTAGTTTAGACCCAATTGAGATAACTTTCAATATCTCAATCGGGTCCTAAAAGAAGCCCGTCACTGATGATCGTCATCTGTGACGGACACCAACTTGAGACCCGATTGAGATAACAATAACGCCCGTCACAGATGACATTCATCGGTGACGGGCTTCTATTTAGGCCCAATAAAGATAACTTATATGTCCGTCAATGTTGTTATTTTTTGGACTGTTACAGATATTTATTGCACACTATAAATACCCCCAACCGTCTAGTGTAACTGTATCCCACTATTTACTATTTTGGTGGGAGGTTGAAAGGGGCAAAATTTTATTTTTTTCAAGGAAAACAGAAAATTCATAAAGGTAAGTGAGAAATACTAACCAGTAATTCAGAAAATTCATCAATTCTCATTAATTTAGCAATACTTATCTTATAAGATGTTTCTCTAATTTTTTTCATTTTTGTAGAGATGGATCGAAGTTGGATGTATGCGAAAACTGTGAAACGTCATAGTCAAGAGTATAGAAATGGGGTATTAAATTTTATAAACGCCGCGGAGGAGAGTAGGAAAAGAAGAAACAGTGATTATATGTGTTGTCCATATGCAGATTGCAAGAATGAGAATATGTTTGATAGCGAGTGAACGTACACGCTCATCTGATACAACGAGGATTCATGGAGGGCTACAAATATTGGGTCAAGCATGGAGAGTAAGAATCAGGAAATGGTGCAGCTGCAAACAGAAGTGGTGCGCAAAATCAGAAAGATGAAGATGAACATGACATGTTTGTATCTTCTTAATTGGGCGGTGAAATGGTTGATGTGGATCACGATTTGCTGCAAGACATGTTACGTGACGTTGAGGACCCAGCCTACAATGAGAGGGATTCCATGAAGTTCAGCAGGTTGGTCAGTGACTCGGAGACGCCTCTATACGCCGGATGCAAAGCAAAGCACACCAAATTGTCAGCTACGTTGGACCTATGAAGCTGAAGACAAGTAGTGAATGGACAGACAAGAGTTTCACAGATCTTTTGGGAATTTTGAAGGCCATGCTGCCTGATGAGAACGCATTGCCCGAGACGACATATGAAGCAAAGCAGATTTTGTGTCCCCTAGGGTTAGAGGTCCGTAGAATTCACGCTTGTCCAAACGACTGCATATTGTACCACAAGCAATATGCGGACTTAGATGCTTGTCCTATCTGCAAGGCTTCTCGATACAAGCGAAAGAAAAGTCCTGACGAAGGAAAGAAGTTAAAGCGGGGTGGTCTAGCAAAGGTTGTGTGGTATCTACCTATCATTGATCGTTTCAAAAGAATCTTTGCCAACCCCAACGGATGGCTAAGAACGACGGTATGCTAAGACACCCAGCGGATTTGATTCAATGGAGGAATATCGATCGAAAACACAAAGACTTTGCTGCCGACCCTAGAAACATGAGGATATGTCTGTGTACGGATGGCATGAATCCTTTCAGAGACATGAGTATTACTCACAGCACTTGGCCAGTTCTTATTTCAAACTTTAACCTACCACCATGGTTGTGCTTCAACAGGAAATACATTATGGTATGCTTGCTAATCTAAGGACCGAAACAACCGGGCAATGATATCGATGTGTTCTTGGAGCCTATTATCAATGATCTTGAGATTCTCTGGAAAGAAGGTGTGGAAACTTGAGATGCATATGGTCAGGAGAACTTCAAGCTACGAGTTCTATTATTCTGCACCATTAATGACTATCCCGTACTCAGTAACCTTTCCGGACAAATAGTGAAAGAAAAGAAGGCTTGCTCCAACTGTATGGAACATACACACAGCCGGTGGTTGAAGAAATCACGAAAGATGATTTATATGGGTCATAGGAGGTGGCTCCCGCTACGTCACGCATTTAGAAGGAAGAAGAAAATTTTCAACGGTAAGAGAGAATTTCAGCTTGCTCCCAAGGATTTGTCCGGAGATGAGGTTCACAACTTGGTCAAGGACATAACCAATGAGTTTGGGAAGAAAAGAAAACGTATTGAGGCAAAGGACAAGGGGTATGTGGAAGAAAAAGTACATATTTTAACGACTACCTTACTGCAAAGATCTTGAGGTCCGTCATTGCATTGATCTCATGCATGTAGAAAAGAATGTGTGTGAGAGTTTGGTTGGCCTGTTGCTGAATATTCTCGAGAAAAAAAATGACAGGTTGAACGCGTGCCTTGATCTACAGGAAATGAATATTCGCTGTGAACTCTAGCCCGTAACAGATGCAGAGACAGGTAGAGTGTACCTCCCTCCAGCCTGCCACACACTGTCGAAGGATGAGAAGATCACAATGCTATCATGCCTGAAAGATATTAATGTTCCATCGGGCTATTCAGCGAGGATAAGTAAGTACGTCAAATTGGACGATCTAAAACTGGTTGGAATGAAGTCTCACAATTGCCACGTGCTAATCACACAAATCTTGCCGGTTGCTATTAGAGGCATTCTTCCACCCAAAGTCCATCACACGATCCAACGTCTGTGTGCCTTTTTCAATGCAATTGGACAAAAAGTTATAAATCCCGAAGATCTAGATGGGTTGTAAACCGATATTGTCAAAACCCTCTCTCACATGGAGATGTTTTTTTCACTGTCTTTCTTTAATATCATGATTTATCTCCCTGTTCATCTTGTGAAGCAAACAAAACTATGTGGCCCAGCTTTTCTAAGAGAAATGTACCCGTTCGAGAGGTACATGGGAGTTCTGAAGTCGTACGTTCGGAACAGAGCAAAACCAGAGGGGAGCATCATTGAAGGCTACACGACCGAGGAGATTATTGAGTTCTGCGTCGATTACATGTCCGAGGCTGATCCTATCAGAGTTTCAGCGTCTCGTCACGAAGGAAAGTTGTCAGGTGTTGGCACAATAGGGAGGAAAAGAATTAGGCCCGATCAAGCTTCTTACGCGTAGGCTCATTTTGCTGTGCTCCAACATATGGCAGAAGTTGGCCCATACTTTGAGGAGCACTTAGCGAAAATCCGACAGGAGAACTTAGGGCGATCGGAGGCGTGGATTAACAAAGAACATAACTCTCGGTTCAATGAATGGTTCAAGAATCGTGTTACACTGTCGATGGATATCCCAAATGAGACAGTACAGTTGTTGGGGATGGGACCGTGTTGGGCCATAGACACATGGCAAGGATATGATATTAATGGATACACATTTTACTCCGTCAAACAAGATGACAAAAGCACAGTGCAAAACAGCGGAGTCCGTATAGATGCATTCCAGGATCAAGTTGGGTCGAACACATACTACGGTCGCATTGAGCAGATCTGGGAGCTGAACTACGTGAAGTTCAAGATTCCTTTATTTTGATGCCGTTGGGTGAATATATGCACTGGTGTTAAAGTTGATAAGGAAAGTTTCACTTTAGTAGATCTATCCAAGGTTGGATATATCGACAAACCATTCGTACTTGCGAAACAGGTCGAGCAGATTTTCTACATAAAAGACCCTGCAAAGAAGAAGATGCACATCGTGAGGGATGGCAAGCGCCAAATTGTTGGTGTTGACAACGTCGTCGATAAAGAAGAATACAACCAGAATCTTCATGAAAGACCTCACATCGACCTTGACGATGATCCCCAAGAGCCTGTGGCATATACTCGATCAGATTATACGGAAGGCATAACCTTATGACCGATCCCGTTGTACTTATTTGTTCTGTTATTTCTTGTAATGAATGAAGTATTTTATATTAGTAAACAACCTTTTGTTAATTTGGTGCAGTTTGTATTGGTATTTTCTATTAGTATTTTGTATTATTTATTGCAGTTTATGAAAATAATAATTTTTGTTGTGAATTTAGTTAATTTGGTGAATTATTTAGTTAATTTAGTGAATTATTGTACTTTAGTTAATTATTTGTTGAAATAAATGAATTATTTTACTTTAGTTAATTATTTTGACTATAGGTCAACAATGGTTAGTAAACAAATGTAAACATTATTTGTTTCAATCGGGCCTTAAATAATCTTACTACGGTCAACAAACATCTCAATTGGGCCTACACTAGAGCCCGTCACGGATGAGTCATTTGTGACGGGCAGTAGTTTACTGCCCGATTGAGATGACGTCATCTCAATTGGGCAGTAAACTACTGCCCGTCACAGCATCTCAATCGGGCAGTAAACTACTGCCCGTCACAGATGACTCATTCGTGACGGGCTCTAGTGTAGGCTCGATTGAGATGTTTGTTGACCTTAGTAAGATTAGGGTTCTCTCCCTCAAATCTACATCGAAAATTTTTCTAAGTCCCGCCACTCCAAGAACCATAGCGCCGCCGCCCTCTCAGAGCTCGCCGCCGCCGTCGGCCATCGTCCCTGAGCCCTTGTGCCGCCGGCCTCCTCGACCTCCGCCGCCGTCGTCATCCTCTCCAAGCCGCCATCGGCCACCTCCTCCCCCTGTCGCTGGCTTCCCCGACCTCCGCCGCCGGCCACCTCCTCCCCAAGCCGCCGGTAAGCATTTTTTACTTTTTAAATTTTTTCATATAAGAAATTTGTGATATTGGCAAGTTGTGATATGTGTGGTATGTGTGATATATGTGAAATTTGTGATTAGTAATTTGTGATATTTGTGAAATTTTTGGGACTTAGGGTGATATTTGTGAAATTTTTGATAATGTAGATGCAATTTATTTGTGATATTTGTGAAACTTTTTATGCAAAAATGTAGATGCAATTTATTTATATTTGGGGATGTGAGGTACATATTTTACTGATGAATGATGGTTGATGGATGATTGATTTTAGTGTAGATAGTAAGTACGTTATCAAATCAGCACAGAATACGAGGTGCTCCGGGTGCCGACGAACTTTAATAGAAAATTTGTGATGTGGTTTAGGAAATTAATTAATTTTGTTATTTTGTAAGTTATTTAGACGATGTCTCAGCAAGGTAAACCAATGTCGACGACAACTAGTGGGTCCTCAAGGGCACAGACTCCTAGGACAGGGAACAAAATCCCTAAGGAACGGTACACCATAACAGAGGTGAACCAGATTGGATTGCCGACCCGTCCATGGAATGTTTTGAGCAGGTTTAGGTCGATCTACGGTGTCGTAGGGAGGGAGAACTTCACAAGGAAAGCTTCAAGTATCCTGCAGCCGACGAGGCCAGGCTCAAGCAGACTGCTTTCAAGATTATGGGCAATGCTTGGAAGAACATTAAGAGCAGGCTAGTCACCGAATACGTCTTAAACCCGATAACTCCGGATCCAACTGAGAACTGGCCTTTCATCACAGCAGAAGTCTGGGAGACATTCTACGAGTAGAAGTCGACCCCCGAATCCCGGGCCAAAAGCGAGGCTTATCTCGCACTCTAGGCTAGGAACTTGCACCCGCATTGGCTTGGCACCACAGGATATGCCGGGAAGCAAGAGAAATGGTAGGAGGAGGATGAAGCGGCAGCGGTAGCGAACACACTGCCGGTGTTTGGCGATATCCCACACCCACGGGCAAGGAATTGGGCCCGGGCAAGGTATCAAAAGAATGAAGATGGGACAATTTTGTTGCCAAATCCCCAAGATCAACAAGTGTACGATAATATAGTAAGTGCCTAGTCTCAATATTTGTTCGCATTGTTTCCAATGAACTTTTGATTTAACCCAATTTCAATTGTATTGCAGAAGGAGTTGGTTGCTGAGCAACAAGCCTCGCAAGAGGCCTGCTCTCAAAGACGCGAGGACGACATCCTCACTAAAGCGTTGGGCACCAAGGAACACCGTGGATGGACAAGGGGCCTTGGCTCCAACGTTCCATGGAAAGTTGGATTTCCAGACTATGCGTGGCAGTACAAGAAGCGGACTACCACGAAGGTGTAGAAAGATGCATGCCTTGCCGCCTAGATCCGGGAGCAGGTCAGAGCCGAATTGAGCTCTGAATTCGACGAGAAGCTCAAATCGATGAGGGCCCGTATCAGGCAAGAGATCCGAGAAGAGCAACATAACCCGGAGGCTGCCGCTGCTGCTACGCAACAAGATTTAGCAAGTCCCACGCAAAGGCGCAGCAGTTGCGCATCAACTGAGGTGGGGGAAATTCCACCATCGGTCCTTGCCGCCGTCGACCACATAACGGTAAAACTCTCGTCCACAATGCATAAAAGTCTTAACGAAACCATATGTTACATAATATTCTAAAAATATGGATAAATCTATTGCAGGAACCAATGAATTACACCTTGACAGTTAGGGTGATGCTGACCTTCACGGTTCCGGCAGCCAAGGAACTTGCGTTCAAGCCAACCCCAGAGACAAGAGTGCATGGGGTGCAACATAGGGCTGACTGTGCAAAAGTGCAAGTTGACTCGGTGAAGCCCGAATTCGATCATTTCCCACTGAAGTATTGTTAACAGCGGATTTTCGTAATCGACCCGGAGAGGAAGGAGGAAACCGAAGCTGAGAGGAAGGATTAAGTTGGAGTCGGACCAAGTGTCGTATCGGACTCGGTGAATGTATCGGACTGGGAGAAGCGCTAGCAGGGAAAGTGTATCGGCCGATACAGATTCAATTTGGTCATTGGCCGATAGAGGCTGGAAGTTGACAGAGTCAGCGTGGGCTTGGTCTGGGCTCAAGATAAGCTTCAAGGAAGTTGCCAAATAGAGATAAGGCTTGGTTTTAGGCAATTGTATCTTGTAAATCAAGTAGGTTTAGATCTAATCTGTGGCAAGGGTCTGCCGCAAAGATTTGTTTGTTTGTTAGAGATAAGATTGTGTCCTACACGGACCCTGTTGTAATCTCGGGTATAAATATCCCGGTAGTTTGTACATAGAGACTCTCTCACAATCTAATACAACAACCAGTTTGTTTTAATCTACTTCGGCGCATCGCCAACCCTCGTAAGAGGTCATCTCCGACGAGTTCTTGCTTCCCCGGAGCAGAGGTAAGAACTCGTGCCCGACGATCTGCATCGTCGGGGCTAGCGTGTCATTTTAGACACGCTAAGCCTCGATGATGTGATCGTCGTTTATCATGTTTTGGATGATTTTGACAAGTGTCTTAATTATGCTTCGCCAGCGATTTACTCGTTTTAGGGTTTGTTGCTGACGGCGGTTTAATTATTACGCTTGGTTAAATCATTCAATGCATCTATCATCCCCAAAAGCAATCGGCAGCTTGATTCTCTTTGTGTTAAGTTTCAATTCATACTTTGAGTTGCTATCGACCTTAGTCCTGTTTTGAAATCTAACACAAAGTCTGTTTTCGATTGTAATTAAGGATAGCACTGGGGTTTCAGCCAGTCTTGCCTGATATGCATGTTTATTGTAATGTTTTCATGTGTATCTGCCATCTACATGAATAGATTGATGAATGTAGATGCATCGGTTGTAGATTACTCTTTAGGGTTTATCTGTGATTGACATATTTATATTGGTTGATTGGTTCATATGGATTTGCACTAGAGTATTAGCTAGTGTAGTTATCCTTGTTACGTCTTATCGGCCGATGCCATTAATTGACATCAACATGTTGATGAAGGCCGATAAGATCAGATTTATGCTTCAATCTTATTTTATCACGAGTAAGCCGATACAGCCTTGCCCTATCGGTTGGGGCTATGACAATGTGGCGGCGGCCTATTGTTGACGCCAAATCCGTACCGCCGATGAGGATCCGGCGCGCGGACACACGAAGGCCTGGGAGATCTGCTTAGCTCCAGTGCAGGTCCTAAAATTGATGAAGCGCAGGCGTGCCAGTCAGTTTGATCCTGCTACTGACAAGAGATGCAAAACAGCATAATAAAAGGTCTATCGGCCGATAGGCCGATAGGACAAAAACAGCCGATCGGCCGATAAGCCGATGGCACAGTTCCAGCCGATGCCGATGCCAGCCGATGCAGTTAAGGTTTGATCCATCGGCTGCACACTGAGCAAACATCTATATAGAGGCGATCGGCTGACGATAGCATGATGATATAACAATGTGATATAGCATAATCCAAATATAAAATAAACATTGATCTGTAGATTAAAGCACGCATCGGCCGGAAGTCCGATGGCATAAACTCTCAATAAGCAGATAAACAATAAATACTCTGTTGTCATCGGCTAGATCCAATCTATATATAAAACTCTTGGGCCGATGCAACGTCCAGATAACTCACCGGCTGAAACCCCGGTGAAACCCTTATTGGCAGTCAACAAGCAGGCTAGAGATTACGGTTCTAATCACGACTTAGTAGGTCAAACCGAACTGATGCAGCACTAAGTATGAAAAGAAACGCAAGACCTAGACAATCAAGCCCTTGACTGATTTTCGGGGTGGTAGATACCTTAGCCAATCTAATCTAGCAAGGCGATTTAGTCGATACCGGCATAAACCCTAAAGCGAATCTTGGCCGATAAGACTAAATCGAGAAGCCGAACCAGATTGACTGAGATATATGATAGTAGGTGCTTACGTTGTCGAGATCAGAACGTCGAAGCCCTAGCCCCGATAGCGCAGGCAGCCATAACGAGACTTACCCCTCGCAAGAAGGGCATGAACTCGCCGAAGAAGACGAAAAGGGTGGCGATGCGCCGAAGTTGTATTGATTGTGAGATAAAAATTACATGAACTACGGGCTTACATATTTATACCCATAGGCTAACAAAAATCCTAACAGAATACGACTCAAACTTTCCTAAAGATAAGAAGGAAACTAACAAACTTATCCTAATTAAAAGATACAAGCCGCATCCTCCTCAAATTCGGTCTTCTCTGGATAAGATCTTCCCGAATCTAACAAGAATCCGACTGCTATTGGTGGTTGGTTCGAGATAACCCTCATCGGCCGATATAGAACTCTAGGCCGATATTAGCTTTGAGCCGATATAGATCCTGGGCCGATGAGGACTTCGGGGCTTACCAAATTCTGGTGTTAACACCTATCGGCCGATCGACCATTGTTTTCTAACATGGTTTACTTGTTTATCTTGTTGATTGCAGATCAAATCAACTGGCACGCTCTACAGTGTATCAGCATCCGTACCCCGAGGAGTTTGATAGAGTGCCACTGCCAAGCTGATACAAAATCCCGGACTTCTCCAAGTTTTTAGGGCAGGACAACGTCTCGACATACGAGCACGTGAGCCGATTCCTAGCACAGTGTGGAGAGGCATCGGCCATAGAGGCGTTGAGGGTTAGGTTTTTCCTTTTGTCCTTGTCAGGGTCGGCATTTACATGGTTCTCCTCTTTACCCTGCATTCCATCAGAGGATGGATAGATCTTGAGAAACAGTTTCACAGATATTTCTACAATGGTGTACAAGAGATGAAACTGTCCGATCTCACCGCTATCAGGCAATGTGTTGATGAATCGGTCCCAGAGTACATTCAAAGATTCAGGGACATAAGGAACGTGTGTTACAGCCTCAGCCTGACTGATTCTCAACTAGCCGATCTGGCGTTCCAAGGATTATTAGGGCCGATACGAGAGAGATTCTCTTCTCGGGAATTTGAAAGCCTAGCTCAGCTAGCACAACGGGTATCGGCCCACGAGCAACGATTCCAGGAGGCGAAGAAGTTCGCGAAGAAAATTAATACAATTTATCAGTACGCCTCCGACGAAGATGATGAAGAAGACGTCGACGTTGATCTAGCCGAATGGGCCCAGATGAAGAAGCCAACAACATGCCAGTGGGCCAAGAAAGGTAATAAGGAGGACAAATACGACTTCGACATCAATAAGGCTGACAAAATATTTGACTTACTCTTGCAAGAAAAGCAGATCCAGCTGCCAGTAGGTCATATACTTCCATCGGCCGAAGAAATCAAGAAGAAGAGATATTGCAAGTGGCACAACACCTATTCCCATCATACTAATGAATACAAGATCTTCCGACAACAGATCCAATCGGCCATCGAGCAAGGCAGGATTAAGATCGATGATGCCAAGCGGCCGATGAAAATAGAAGGACACCCGTTCCCAATCAACATGGTGCAGGCGGACAGGGCCGACGGCGGTGGTTATCGGACCGGCAAGCGACCCCATCAGACCTCGAAGGGCCTGATCAGAAAATACCAGCAGTGGCAGGAAGAACAAGCGCAAAACTACGCCGATCAAGACAACTCCTACGACCCGTATTGGGAGTGCGAGTTTTTTCTGCTGGAATGAGGGAATGAGGTTGCCATCCATCCAGGAGTGCCCTGCCTGCAATGACACAGAAGACTCTCATCAGGGCAGTTCAAGCCGGCAAGCGCATCGGCCAGCCAAGCAAAGAAAATCTGTGGACGAAAGGTTAGGGCCGATGCGCCAAGATCGTCGCGACGAAGACGACGGTCAACCCCAGAATCCTCAGTGGTGCCCAAGCGACGTGTTTACCAAGACCCAAAAACAACGGGTACAGAGGCTGAGTAAGAAGGAGCAGGTCCAGGAGCAGCAAGCGACAACAGCCCATCGGCCCACCAGAACTAAAAAAGAGTGGAGGATAAAATCTACGGTGGTCAAGGCCGATGAGGGCACCTTCAAGACAGCTCGAGCTCCTACGTCCGCCAAAGGTAAAGGTGTAGCATCGTCTTCTGTTAATATGGTTTTCATATTGCCAGCAGAATACAGCGTGCAGACGGCCGATGAAGCAATAGCCGACGATGACCAGTCCTCGGCTCGACTACAGTTGTCACCGGACCAGGCTATATTCGACAAGCCGGCTGACAGCAGCCACAGGCACCTACGGCCATTATACATCAAGGGATTCATCAACGGGCGGCCGTTGACGAAGATGCTGGTCGATGGCGGCGCGGCAGTGAACTTAATGTCGTATACAACCTTCCGGAAGCTTGAAAAAGTACCGGAGGACCTCATCAAGACCAACATGGTGCTGAAAGACTTTGGTGGCAACACATCCGAGGCGAAGGGGGTGCTAAACGTGGAGCTCACCGTGGGCAACAAGACGATACCCACCACCTTCTTCGTCTTCGATGGAAAGGGTTCCTACAGCCTGTTGTTGGGACGAGATTGGATCCACGCAAATTGTTGCGTCCCTTCAACAATGCACCAATGCCTTATACAATGGCAAGGGGACCAGGTCAAGATCGTGCAGGCCGATCGGTCAGTACACGTGGCCAATGCCGATCTCGCAGTTTAGGAGATGGGGGGAATCGACTGCTTATCCGGACGAGTTTGGGATGCCGATTTCCTCAAAGTGACTGATTGTGATATCAAGATGATTGAAGATCAAGACAAGCAGTTCCTTTAACAAAGATGAACCATCCACTGCCCAAGATGAGCAAGCTAGCCCCTACACAGACGATGCGGTGGATGAGCTAGACGGAAAATTGGGACAAGGCTTTACGTCGGCCGATCAGCTCGAAGAAGTTGATATAGGAACAGGTGATAGGCCTAGGCCGACGTATGTAAGTGCTAGCCTACCAAGAGAATATAAAAATAATTTGATAAACCTTTTGAAAGAATTCATGGACTGTTTTGCATGGGAATATCATGAGATGCCAGGGTTAAGCCGATCGATCGTAGAACATCGGTTACCTATCAAACCAGGTTATCGGCCATTTAAACAAGCTCCTAGGAGATTTAAGGCCGATATGCATGAAGCTATCAAGGCAGAGATCACTAGACTTTACGACGCTAATTTCATTGGACCCTGCCGATATGCAGAGTGGGTTTCCAATATAGTTCCGGTGTTGAAGAAAAACGGCAAACTTAGGGTATGTATCGATTTCAGATACTCGAATAAAGCTACGCCAAAAGATGAGTACCCTATGCCGCGTCTGGACACAAAATTATTAGTTTCATGGATGGGAACGCAGGCTACAACCAGATATTTATGGCCGAGGAAGATATTCACAAGACAGCCTTCCGGTGTCCGGGGGCAATCGGCCTATATGAGTGGGTTGTCTTGACCTTCGGTTTAAAAAACACTGGAGCTACTTATCAGAGGGCTATGAATTACATTTTTCATGATCTTATCGGTTCGCTGATCGAGGTTTACATTGATGATGTCGTCGTGAAGTCCAAGGAGTACGATATGCACTTGGCCGATTTACGCAAGGTACTAGAAAGAGCAAGGAAATATGGTTTAAAGATGAACCCTAACAAGTGTGCCTTTGGCGTATCAGCCGGTTAGTTTCTGGGTTTCTTGGTCCATGAGAGGGGAATTGAAATTACACAGAAGAACATTGATGCTATAAAAAACATCAAGCCTCCAACAAACAAGACCAAGTTACAATCTCTGCTCGGGAAGATCAACTTCATCCGGCGCTTCATATCAAACCTATCAGGCAGGATAGAGCCATTCACTCCATTGTTGAAGATAAAAGTCGATCAGGAGTTCGTATGGGGTGATAAGCAACAGAAAGCGCTGGACGATATCAAGGAATATTTAAGTTCTCCCCCAGTTCTAACCCCTCCACAAAAAGGGGTTCCATTCAGGCTGTGCCTATCGGCCAATGAGAAATCCATCGGCTCAGTCTTGGTTTAAGACATTGATGGCAAGGAAAGAGCTATCTTTTATCTCAGTAGGAGGTTGTTAGACGCCGAGACAAGGTACACGCCGATGGAGAAGTTATGTCTATGCTTGTATTTTTCATGTACTAAGTTAAGGCATTATTTACTTTCCAACGAGTGCATTGTGGTAAGTAAGGCCGATGTGATGAAATACATGCTATCGGCCCCCGTTTTAAAAGGAAGAATTGGGAAGTGGATTTTTGCTTTAACAAAGTTTGACCTCAGATATGAATCGGCCAAAGCAATCAAAGGACAAGCCCTGGCCGATTTCATTGTTCAACACGGAGATGATTTAGTTGCATATGCAGATATTGTGCCATGGACGCTGTATTTTGATGGATCTGTTTGCAGACATGGATGCGGTATCGGCCTGGTCATCATATCCCCTCGGGGGGCAAGCTTTGAGTTTGCTTTCACCATTAAACCTTATTATACTAATAATCAAGCAGAGTATGAAGCGGTGCTTAAAGGTTTGCAGTTATTACAGGAGGTCAAGGCCGATTCCGTAGAAATCATTGGTGATTCACAGCTGGTCATTAAACAACTTTCTGGCGAGTATGAATGCAAGAACGACATTCTCAGAGTTTACAATGAGGAATACAAGGAGTTGCTACGAACTTTCAAGATTGTGACGATGAGGCATATACCCAGGAAGCAGAACGTCGAGGCCAATGATCTGGCTCAGGGGGCATCGGGATACAGGCCGATGGCTAAGGACGTTCAGATTCAAATCACTGCCGTGGACGCCGACGACTGGAGATTTGCCATCATTGATTATTTGAAAAATCCTTCCCAGTTGGCGTCACGGAAGATGAAATACAAGGTGTTGCAGTATGTCCTGTTAGATGATGACTTATACCATCGGACGATTGATGGTGTCTTGCTCAAGTGCCTAGGTCCCGAGGAGGCCAAAGTTGTGATGAGCGAGGTACATGAGGGGATCTGTGGAACCCATCAATCGGCCCATAAAATGAGATGGCTTTTGAAGCGCGTCGGATATTTTTGGCCGACAATGCTTGAGGATTGTTTCAAGTACTATAAAGGATGTCAAGATTGTCAAAAGTTTGGAGCAATTCAGAGAGCACCGGCGTCGGCTATGCATCCAATCATAAAGCCGTGGCCATTTCGAGGGTGGTGTATAGACATGATCGGACAGATCAATCCACCATCATGCAAAGGGCACAAATATATCTTGGTGGCTACAGATTACTTCACCAAGTGGGTTGAGGCTATTCCTCTCAAGAAGGTTGATTCCAAGGATGCGATTCAGTTTGTCAAGGAGCATATCATATATCGGTTTGGATTACCACAGACGCTGACCACCGATCAAGGATCAATCTTCGTGTCCGATGAGTTCGTCCAGTTTGCCGACAGCATGGGCATTAAATTGTTGAATTCTTCTCCGTATTACGCGCAAGCTAACAGGCAGGCAGAAGCTTCTAATAAGACTTTAATCAAGTTGATCAAGAGAAAAATCGACGAACAGCCGAAGCAATGGCATACGACGCTGGTCGATTCCCTTTGGGCGTATCGGATGGTCTGTCATGGTGCGATTCAAGTGCCTCCGTATCAGCTAGTTTATGGACATGAAGTTGTGCTGCCATGGGAAACCAACATCGGCTCAAGAAGGATTGCTTTGCAAGACGACTTGACAGCCGATGAATACCACAATCTTATGGTCGATGAGTTAGATGATTTGGCACATGTCCGGTTGCGAGCCTTGGAGAAAATCAAACGAGATAAAGATAGAGTGACTCGTCATTATAACAAAAAAGTTATTGCCAAGTTATTTGAAGAAGGGGATCTAGTTTGGAAGTTGATATTGTCGATTGGTTCCAGAGATAATAAACTCAACAAGTGGTCACCTAATTGGGAAGGTCCTTTCCAAATTCATCGATGTGTTCCTCACAATGCTTATTTGCTCAAGGGGCTAGATGGTGAAATTTATGGACGAGCTCTTAATGGCAAGTACTTAAAGAAATATTATCCTAGCGTCTGGATCGATTCATGATCGGCCCGCCAGCCGATTTATGATAATAGCCGATGTGGTATACATCGTCTTTAGATGGCCGATATGCATTATCGCCCTTAGTTCAAATTTTACAACATGTGCCCTCATCTTCCAAAATTTGGGGGGCATCTATATATACAGGCACAAAATAACAAAATTCTTCAAGTGTATCAAGATTGGTTCAAGTTTATGGACTTTAAATAACTTTTTCAAGCTTGGGCTATTTCAGGTCTGTTCATGTTAAGTTCGACTGATTAGCCGATGCAATATATGATTTGCCTGAGTTTGGATTTCTTCAGATTTGTTCAGATCAGATTCGGCTGATTGGCTGATGAGATTTATGTTAATCAAGGCAAAAGGTTATCAGTTTACAAGAAGGACACAAAATATATTACATCACCTTATGAAGTTTTCAATAGCTGCAATGGCCCTACGACGGATTTGATCAATGTCTTCTATGGCTTGGGTGTCATCGGCCATCGACCCTGGAATCGGTTTTAAGGATTTGCTCAGGGTTGCCAAGTACTTGGCCGATGCCTTCAGCTTCGCCGTCTGGTCCTTTATGGCCTTTGGCGATGCAGCTATCCCAGCCTTGATTTCTTGGATTTCTTTGCGAGTTGCTTCCAGCTTGGACACGAGATCTGCTTCGAGGCGGTGAAGTTCTTCAAGTCTATTGTTCAGGACAATCGGCTCAACGGCCAGCTCGTCTAGCTTGGTCTTATCAGAATTGACTTGAGCTTTGTTGGCGGTTAAGGCCGATTCCAAGCTCTCACGTTCCCGCCTCTTCGCAATTCTTTCTTTAGCCTTCTGAAGCTTGAAGCGGTATTGTTCCAAGAAGATGTCTGGTGTCAGGATTTCCATCAGGTTTTCAGGCAATTGATCTTCAATTTCTTGTACCCTGCTCCTGATGGGATTGCAGTCCTCCACCAAGTACTCCAATGACGACTCCAGCCGCTTGACGATATCGGACAGCCGGTTCTTCAGATCGTCAGAGATTGACGCTTTGGCTGTGATGGATGGCTCTTGGTCCTCGTTATCAAGAAATTGGCCGATGTCAAAAGAGAACATATCGGCTAAGTTCTGCGAACAACAGGATGGGGCAAGGTTAGCTTAGTCAAACGGGAACCGGCTGTAACATACCCAAAATTTTAAATCTCTATTTTTCATCTAAAATATGGAAAATAATTTTCGTAAATTAGAGACAATAAAAATTTTCCAACGAAAAACCCTAGGCGAGTCTATTAATACTAGTTTTGTTATACAAATTCGTGATTATTTTAAAACCTTTTTCTTGATAGCTCAAAGAAAGAAATTAAAACATAGTGTGTGCATGTAATTGCATGATGTATTGTTGAGATTTGAGTCCTTTTTCTTGTTTATGGATTTTACTAGCATTTCATATTAGGACCCATGTGCATTAATTTAAAAACTTGAAGCAGACAAGTAATGTATAGTTTTACAAGGTTGTAAAATATATGAAGTTGAGTAACTAAAAGCATAAATCATGTTAAACATCATATTAGGTCAAGAATTACCTAAATATAATTTTATAGCACTTAATTATATTTTATAATAGAAAACATATAAGTAAAGATAAGCTTATTGAATATTTAAAAATAATTGGTGCAATATAAAATCATGGGGAAATTCATGTAGATACTATTCAATATATACATATCACTGGAATTTTGGTATAATTTAATATGTACATTTGATACCCGAATAATTAGGTCAAAGCAGTCAAACCATAGTTATTTTCAAAACCCTAATCGGAAAAATCGAAATACATTTCATATTTGTATTTTATCACATAACAATGTATAGGGTTTATAATTTATTTAAATACTAATATATTTATCATGAATTAATATAATTTTTCCAGAATTTATTTTGTAGGTTTTGACATTTTAAAAAAGCAATCAAAATTCGGCTGAACTGAATTTCTTTATTTTCCTGAGAATAAAATATAGATTATTTTTGTGTGAAACCAAAGAAAATGGAACCTAAGTATTTTTATCTACCACCAGAAAAATCCACATTATTTTATTTTGCACAGAAATGAAGATATCGAATTTTAAACAAAGGAGAAAGAAAACTAAATGTGGAAATTAATAAATCTGCCCTAACAGTACTTCACCAATTCTTCTACCCGCCTCTCTTACCCTAGCCTCTGTTTACACCGCCTGGACCCACTTGGCAGTGAGACAAGCTAGCTCTAACTTGGTACATATATGTTTCCACCGCCCCAGCCGAGAGAGAGAGATCGGAGGCGGCGACATGCATGACGTGCGCAGGAGGCTGCTCGACGCGTGTCCACCGCCGTGTCCGAAGCCGACGATCGCCATATCTCCTCCCAGCCACGTCGTCCATCCTCACTTTTCACTCTGGTGCCGATCCAACCGAGGGAGGGAAACCCTAGCCACTCCAACGATCTGCAAACTCACTGCCGGCCGCGAAGAAGACGATAGCCGCTGTCACCGACAAGCCACTGCCATCCCCAACTCATTCGCGTTCCATGCTCACCTCCCTATGCCGAGCAAGTTTCCTTTTGACACTCTCCCGTATCGCCGAGCCAATCATTGAGAACGCTGACGCGCCCATGAAGCTCGGGAGCACGCACCGAAGGCCGCCGCCGATGACATCACTGCCGTATAGCATGAAGGAGACCATCCCGAGCCATTTCCTCTCGCCATCAGCTTCCCCATGAGCTTTGCAGCAAAACCCCTCAAGAATCCCTGGGAATCGTCAACCGACGAAGGAGATCGCCGTCATCGTCCCTAACTCCGGCCAACCGACGCCGTCGCTGTTTCCCTCCACTCCGGTGAGCTTCAAGCCGATTACTTCCGTTTACACCATCCTCTTGCCACTCATGACACCAAGCATGCTTCGGTTTGGCAGTTGGATAGCCGACATGACCTAGCAACATTGAACCGGAGTTTGCTGCCGCCGCCGGGTTTCTTTCCTAGTCACCGCCGCTGTCTAAGTGTAGCCGACCTCTTCCGATCCCTTGGTAAGTCTCCTAGTACCCGAGAGAACCATATGCATGCACCTTTTCAGACGGATACAGTCGATAACCGAGTTGGCACTTGCAGCCGAGAAACCGTCGCCGCTCGCGCCGTCGCCGGTGCCGATCCTGACCATCTCCGGCGATGAGACAACCACCGTCGGGTGCGCAATGATGCTGTGCATCTTTTCTCTGTTGGTCATCTCATCTACTTCGCCGCCGTTCGCCGCCGACGCCGTCCATCAGCAGCCGGCTGTGCCGCCCCAGCTCGCGCCAGCCGCTGTTTCTCTTCCAGTAAGCCGATGACAGGTGGGCCCCATTTCCTCTTTTAGTCTGAGACTTGATTAGCAAGAAGTTAAAACATGCAAGGTTTTATTTGTAAAATATCTTTGTATGACATGTGGACCCTAGGACTCATTTGCAGTTATGTTTAAACCTAAGGACTCTTAATAGACTTTGTTTTAGCACGTGGTAAAGGACCTCGGGTTCTATTCCCAGGAACCCTAGGGGCTTTTCTGCAAAACTCCTTTCATTGACCAGTGGACCCTGCTGATTTTATTTTGGAAATTTTCAAAGAAAAGAGTAAATGCATTTCTTTTCAAACTGAAAATAGTACAAACTTGTAAAATTCATATAAATTTAAATATAACTCATTTTGCGATGAAACCAACTCCAGTAGATTCATAAAATTGTAAACTTTAATATGGTATACTAAAAACCTATGCTTACAGTAGGATTTTTATTTCTAAATTTCAAATATGAAACAGTTAACATAAAACTTGTAAAATTTATAGAAAATTCAATTATAATCCAAATTTAGTAAACCAAATTTCTATGTATTCCTTATTTTGTGCTCTTTATGTTTTTAAAATAAAGTTTTCCCAAATTTTATATAGAAAATGTGATTATAATTGTGAATAACATAAAGACATTTATTTTCTAACTAGGACTTAATTAATTTCTAGAAAATTACTAGTTAATCCCAAAATTATGAATCCACTGCTATTTACCTTAGAATTATATACCTTTTTAACTAGATAAAAGGAATTTGACAAAACTACCTCCTAAAACCAATTTAAACAAATATCTTTTTCTCTTTTCGTTGCATTTGTAAAATTCATAACTTTCAAAATAGCAATGCTAAAATAGAAATTTCTTCACCTAAATTTATTTTAGAATATGATCAACCCACTGTGAGAACTTCATGCATGTTAGAGCATATTGTATATGCATGTTTATTTGAATCTTATTCGCATTATTGCTTCTTATCGGTAGATTCAGACGTTCCGGAGTACGTGGAGCCGGAACCTGAGTTCGATTGTGATTTCTCACAGCAGACAGGCAAGCATCTAAGCATATAGAATCCCTATTTTGCTAAAGTGATTTGATTGCAAAACGATATATATGCATATGTTGTTTTATTACAAACTTATCGGTATTGGGTAGAATTGGTTATACCTAATTGCTGCATATCCTTCCTTGTTCTATTGTTGCCACTTATCCTTGTAACCTCGGGATGGAAATACTTGGGAAGGTTTACTTGTTTACCGATGCTTAGCCATGCTTAGATTCTAGTAGTGTTTAAAATCGATGGATGGAGCTATCGATTGAAGTTATTCATTACTTGCGATTTATGGGCATAAAATTTGACTACTTACACTAAATGGTTCACATGGAAAATATGCTTAACTTGGACGAGTGATAGGGCGATGAAGGGATTGTGGTTTTCCCTGATGCAAGTAGCCTCGTTTGGGTTGTTAAGGACCGAACATGTTGTCATCTAATCAAGCACCTTACGTACTACCACACGCCGGTATAGGACGACTTGCCTTAGTACTACGTTGCACTGTAATCATCTACGCTACGCTGGTCAATCGTGAGGATGCTGTTCCTTTGGAGAACCCAGTTGTGCCTGGTTTTGGCAAGGGGGTGTCTGCCACGATGGTGAGCCCGCCTTAGCCACATCACACATGCACGTGGCTAAGTCGTCGGGGGCCTAGGCGGAGTTTAGGTGATTAGGGTAGGACTAGGAAAGGACATGTTATGAGCTTGTGTCAATTGTGAGTCACACCTGTGTGGTGGTGAAAGCATTTGATTCTTGTTCATTTCATGTGGGTAAAGATGTACCCCTCTGATCAGAGTAAAACTATTCGAATAGCCGTGTCCACGGTTACAGGACGACTGCTTGAGGTGTTAGCTCAACTATGTTAGCATCAAACCGGGTTAAATGGGTTGAATTAGTTTTGGATGTGAAGTGGATATATCGATAAGCCATAGTTGGACAATGGTTGTCCATGGTTGGTGATGATGGCACTGGTTGTGCTTATTTGTGATTGAATTTCAGATCATGCTAAGTTAGAAAACTCTATTTTTGCAACTTGTGATTTGCTCAACTAAATTGGCTTTTATGCAAAACTTGAACCATTATGCCATCTTCTAAGGAAGAAGCTTACATACTCCTTTGATATATATATATATCTAGTAAAGAGTAAGTCTTGCGAGTACATTTTGTACTTAACCCGATGTCTGCAATTTCAGAAGAGGACGTTGAAGAACTTGCTTGTTCTTACTACCCTACCGAGGGCGGTGAGGGTGGTGAGTAGTCTTTTTAGATTGACTCTTGCCCCGGTTGGTTGCCCTTGTGGGATGGTGGGTAAACCACAGGTTTTACTTTTGCTTATGTGAATTTATGAAACTTCCGCTGCTATAGTTTGTGTTGTTTGATGGGTGGTTGAATCCCATTATAATATATGTATCTTGCTGTTCTGTTATCCATGTTTAAGCATGTGTGATGGTTATCAATTGCTTGCGATGAAAGTGCAAGGCTAGTCGCTTTTCCTGGGGACTAGCTAAGCACGAGTATGAATTTTGATCAATTGAGATGTTGTAGAGCTCTCGCAAATTTGAGTCAAGTCTCCTGAGATGTGTAACACATCTGGTCGCCGCCCTCATGTGGTTTGACGGGCATGTCTCAGGCTGAAGTTGACTGGCATACGGAGTCCCAGCAATATCTCTTTTGTTCATTATTCGGCATTATGGATTTTATATCGAATGGTGTTAATTTGTGATCATAGGCACATTGAGATATGAGTGGCTATTTATGCGTGTATGGATCCCACTCATTCGACATTATGTGGTGATCACAAATTTCATTGGACGGTATAATTTCCGGGTGCCCACACCGGCAGAGGGATCAAAATGGTTTTGGTTACCTGTGTTGGAGCATCGGCTGTGCTTGCATCGGCCCCCTTTTGCTGTCTTGAAACGGTGGGGGAAGGCGTGGGCCGATGTGGTACGGGCGATGGAGCACGCAGCTGAAGAGGGATGAGCAAGGACGATCAGATCTCTATCATTAAAAGAATAAGACAAAAAAGATCAACTCTTACCGAAGCAATCAGAGAGGGTGGTGGAGAAGTAGAAGGAGTTCTTAATCGGGCCTTGGTTTGTTCTCGCCTTTGCAAGGTTGCTTTTTTAGTTCTTAAAGGGGCCGATTGAGTTCTCTCCTTGAGCACAGATGACACGGCAGCCTGAAAAGGATATCAAATTATAGCATACCAACAGAAGGGGATTGCGTGGATTCAGTAAAGGAAATGCGCTAACCTTGCGGACTGCATGTCTGGTTTTCCTTGGTTGGGCAGCAACGACTTGGTCATCGGCCGATGGGATTGTGGTGGTCTTGGCCGATGATTCTTCAGCGGTTTCAGCCGATGGATTTTCTTCTTCAGCTAGATCGGCGGCGGCTGCATCGACCTCCTCCTCCATTACTTGTTCATCGAGGAATTCTTCTACGGAGGGGTCCAGTTGTACAGGATCGGCCTGGTCGGCAGCCTTGGATTTTTTCATAGGTTTGTGGAGCTTGTCCTTTGCTGGCGCCTTCCTTTTGGTGGCTTCTTTAGCTATCGGCCCCTGGAGCAGTGATGAGACCTTTGGGGCAGTAAGGCCGATAGTTGATTCCATGACAGAGTTACCCGATGGAGCCAAGACCATTGCGTATGATATCTTTTGTCCACTGTTGCTTACAGATGGAATCGGACCACCGGGGATTTGAGGGCTGATATCTTGGATAAGCTCTGTTAAGTGAAATCTGGCCGATTGATGGAAGATATGAGCAGCCCATTCTTGGCACCATGCCTGGAAGTTGATATGGATGAAGGCGCTCAGATGCAATCGGTCACAGTCACCCAGATTTGGGATTTCAATCTCTAGTGCTTTGCTCATGACCAGCGCTAACGAAACCGTGCCTCTGTTCTCTAGGAGTTTGTGGAAATATAAATTGATGGGAAGTTGTCCAAGCCCACACTGTCTAGCAGCCACCATGGGATTGTAAAATTCATAGGACAGGCTGGTGCTTCTTCCTTGGAATATGCCTACTGGGAGCAGGCATGGGGTGATGCCGATCATGAACGATTCCCGTGATTCCATATCGTCATTCACCAGGTCCAAGTGGAGGTCATCAGGGAGTTCGAAATCCTGGTCTGAGGTGTAGACGAACATGTCCATCTTAATTGATGGGGGACCGGTGTAGAATCGGATGAACCATGTGGACATGTCTTCGGCCGATTGATCTGCTCCAAGATAAACAGAGGCTGCCTCTCCAAAAGACATGCACCTTCTGGTTCTAGGATCTTCGTGATCGGCATACTTTGAGGGGAAGCAGGAGTTCGATAATGGAGGCCGATTGACTATGGTGTTGGTGTGAATAGTTAACCAGAGTTGGACAAACCACCATGGTCCTCCATGTGCCACCGTTTGCTTCAGCATCAGATCTTGGGTGGCAGAGTGAAGCAGCCGATAGACGGCTCCCAGGAGGTATCGGCCAAGGGGGATTTGTTTCTTATCAACCAAAGCTTGCGCCAAGTGTTGGCAATTTAGAGTGGGGCCGCAGGTTGATCCACAGAAGACAAATCTTTCCAACCATAGCGTCAGGAAGGCCACATGTTCTCTCTCTGAGAATGATCCTTGTTCCATATGCTCAGAGATATATCCAGACCAGCCTCCAATTTTCTTGGTTTTCAATTTATGGCTGCTGTTTGCCAGGAGGCTGAAGGGATTGATCTCGGACTGGATGTCTAGTCCTGTTAGCAGCTTGACGTCAATCAAAGTTGGGGTCATTGGACCTTGCTTGAACAGAAAAGCGTTCAAGGTGCTGGACCAGAAGTAGGTGGCCGCTGACATAAGTGGTTCGTTTTTCTTGGTATCGGCCAGGTATAAGGTAATGCATTGGCCGATTCCTATTTCGTCTCAGTGAACCTGTTTGGATGCAGCAATCCTCTTGTGCCAGGTTCTGTACCCATTGAGCTTCGACGGCCAGGATCTGAAAGTGTGCTTCCACGAAGAAACATTGGGCTTGGCTTGTTGGAAGGGGACTCTGTTTGTCTCAGCGTTTATCAGCCAGGTTGGGTCGCAATTGCCCATGGGGCCTAGCAAGAATCGATATGATTTGTCGTTGGTGGGGATCAAGATTTGATTTTTGAAGACCTATGTCATAAGAACAACGATGAAGAATGAGACCCGGGGGGCAAGAGCAGGAACCCTAATTTGAAGAACTCGGTGAGAAAATGAAAGTGCGAAGGGGCTGACTTACCACAGGGATCTCAAAGGCGTAAAACGGAGCGGAAGCCATTGTTGTCGTCGAAGAGGTTGCCGTTGAGGGGGTTGATGCCGATGGGACGCCGAGGGGTTGCCGGAGTTGAAGAACGCGAGTGGTTACTAAATCGGCGGCGGAAAGCTGTGAATCTGGATCTGTGCGGTTTTCAGGTAAACCCTAGCGAAGAAGTCGATGGGTTCCTCGGAGCTAATTCTGCCACATTATATAATGAAGCGGAATTGGGGGGCATGTGTTAACAGCGGATTTTCGTAATCGACTCGGAGAGGAAGGAGGAAACCGAAGCAGAGAGGAAGGATTAAGTTGGAGTCGGACCAAGTGTCGTATCGGACTCGGTGAATGTATCGGACTAGGAGAAGCGCTAGCAGGGAAAGTGTATCGGCCGATACGGATTCAATTTGGTCATTGGCCGATAGAGGCTGGAAGTTGACAGAGTCAGCATGGGCTTGGTCTGGGCTCAAGATAAGCTTCAAGTAAGTTTTCAAATAGAGATAAGGCTCGGTCTTAGGCAATTGTATCTTGTAAATCAAGTAGGTTTAGATCTAATCTGTGGCAAGGGTCTGCCGCAAAAATTTGTTTGTTTGTTAGAGATAAGATTGTGTCCTACACGGACCCTGTTGTAATCTCGGGTATAAATATCCCGGTAGTTTGTACATAGAGACTCTCTCACAATCTAATACAACAACCAGTTTGTTTTAATCTACTTCGGCGCATCGCCAACCCTCGTAAGAGGTCATCTCCGACGAGTTCTTGCTTCCCCGGAGCAGAGGTAAGAACTCGTGCCCGACGATCTGCATCGTCGAGGCTAGCGTGTCGTTTTAGACACGCTAAGCCTCGATGATGTGATCGTCGTTTATCATGTTTTGGATGATTTTGACAAGTGTCTTAATTATGCTTCGCCAGCGATTTACTCGTTTTAGGGTTTGTTGCTGACAGTGGTTTAATTATTACGCTTGGTTAAATCATTCAATGCATCTATGATCCCCAAAAGCAATCGGCAGCTTGATTATCTTTGTGTTAAGTTTCAATTCACACTTTGAGTTGCTATCGACCTTAGTCCTGTTTTGAAATCTAACACAAAGCCTGTTTTCGATTGTAATTAAGGATAGCACTGGGGTTTCAGCCAGTCTTGCCTGATATGCATGTTTATCGTAATGTTTTCATGTGTATCTACCATCTACATGAATAGATTGATGAATGTAGATGCATCGGTTGTAGATTACTCTATAGGGTTTATCTGTGATTGACATATTTATATTGGTTGATTGGTTCATATGGATTTGCACTAGAGTATTAGCTAGTGTAGTTATCCTTGTTACGTCTTATCGGCTGATGCCATTAATTGACATCAACATGTTGATGAAGGCCGATAAGATCAGATTTATGCTTCAATCTTATTTTATCACGAGTAAGCCGATACAGCCTTGCCCTATCGGCTGGGGCTATGACAATGCGGCGGCGGCCTATCGGCCAATCGGCCATTGTTTTCTAACATGGTTTACTTGTTTATCTTGTTGATTGCAGATCAAATCAACTGGCACGCTCTACACACGACTAGGCAAGCCTTTGGACCTGCACTGGAGTAAAGCAAACCTCCCAAGCCGCCGTGGAAACGTGGAACCCGTTTGGTTGCAAGGCGGGTCGAAATTCTGCGCCAACAAGTATCCACCGAACGACGAGGTCCTAACCCTAGGAAATGCACATGGTACCTTCATCCAATGGCCCAAGGATGTCATTGAGATAAGGGTGATTCCGAGGCCAACCACTGCACCAAGCGATCGTCCGCCAGTACGACCTACCCCTGCTCCTTCAGCCCCTCCAGCTTCCGCTCGTCATGAACAATCTTACGATGTGGAGTTACAATATGACACGGATTTTGAGGACGAGCATATGGAGGCCGACAGCATGGAGATCACTAAACCCCCACCCATGAAAAAGAGCAGAAAGGCGCATTCTTTCCCTCAAAGAATAACTATCGAAAAGCCTACTGCAAGGGGGCAAGGAAAAGGAAAGTTGCAGGGCTCACTTTTGGCTACAATGAAGCTAGATATGAGCAAGGTGCAGGTAGTAAAGAGGAAGACCGTTCCTCCATCGTCCTTCCAACTAGGCATGCCATTGGTTGGAGACGACGTGCTAGGCACGATGGGCACCGCTTGCAAGGAGCTTCACGTGTATTACATCGAGAGATCCAATGTGAGGAGGAAGAATAGAGAGAACGATATAATAGGCGAACACGACCGAGCGCCATTCCTTGGGCCATCAAATTATATCGTGATAGACTTCAAGGATCTATTCGACCTCTATAGGCTCTGATCGGTGGACATAACCCTCCTTAAGTACTACTCCTTGTAAGTATTGTTGCTCACGAAAATTAGTCATCTCAATCCGTATAACATGCTTATAAGAGCGTTTGTCTTCTGTGTAGGTATAGTTGGAAGTGGTGTATGAAGAATGCACCAGATGTTGCCTTCCTTGATCCACAAGTAGTCAGTGTCACAAATCTCGAAGGCGACCGTCAAGGAATGGTAAACTACATCTTTGACACCTTCTGGGCCCGACAAGACAGGCAGTACATTATGTGCGCCTATAATCAATAGTAAGTGTGTTCCCTAAATATATGCAATTGCATGACACATCTAGCTTTAGTATTTAATTTTCACTATATTAATGCCGCAGTGCTCATTGGATCCTTCTGGTCATAACGCCTAAGTGGAGTACATGCCACTACCTAAACTCCAGAATTGATAAGAAAGCATATGATTGGATTCTGATTCAACTAGCAATAGACGAAGTGTGGGGCCGATATGTGAAAAAAGGAGGCCTTCGTAAGACAGGACATGACACACTTATCCACAAAAAAGATTACCCGGTAAAACAACAAATAGGCGACCAGTGTGGATTCCATGTGTGCCACAACATGCGCCTTTTGTGTAAAGATAAGGTAAAGACTTTGGTTGAATTTGAGGCCTGTGATCTCAATTGTGATATATACTAACTACATCGAAGTATATATATATAGAGAGATCGATCGACTAATTTTGAATTATGTACATGTAGAACAAAATTTCAAAGGATCCGGGTAGCAGCTTCAAGGAGATTCGTGAGGAGATAGCCGGCTTCATCCTGCGCGAAATAATTCACCCCAAAGAAATATTTAGGGTTAAGATTAAATGATGAACATTGTTGAACATTTTAAATGAATTGTCAAAGACATGTGATTGTGTAACACTGATGTTTATTATATTTGTTATGTTTATGTAAATACTTGCTAAATATATATTTGTTCCAATTAACTCGGTTTTGCAGGTTAGGATGCTTACCACTTAAATATGTGAAATATGTGAATAATGGATGTGTGAAATATGTGAATAATATGGATGTTATGTGAATGGATGTGTGAAATATATGTGAATGACATATGTGCATGTGAATGGGGATGTTGGGATGTGTATATTGACAATGCTGGGGAATATATCTGTTTCTGTTATTTTGCAGCGCGCATGGCTAGCAAAGACTTGAGGCTAGCCAAAAAACAAAATTTATGTTTTTTGGGCCATACTCATCGCTGACGGGTTTTAACTTAAAGCCCGATTGAGTTATAGTCATCCGTAACGGGCATAAGTTAAAGTCCGTTTGAGTTATAGTCATCCGTGACGGGCTCTGGTTTAGGCCCGATTGAGATTATTAGTCATCTGTGACGGGCTCTACTTTAGGCCCGATTGAGATTAGTAGTCATCCGTGACGAACGCTAGTTGGGGCCCGATTGAGATAGGTTATCCGTGATGGGCTCTGTTTGACTGATCGTCTGGGTAAAGTTATCGGTGACGGGCTTTAGTTGAGGCCCGATTGAGATAACTTCATCCGTAAGGCCGAATGCCCGATTGAGATAACTTCTCACATCAGTGACTTCTACGCTGTGATGGGCGTCATACCCGACACAAATGAGGGTTGTCGCCCGATTAAGATGTGGGTGACGGTTGTAGTGGCAACAAACTCCTCCGCGTGGACCAGCACATCTGAAGATAGCGGCATGTACTAAAACAGTCTCTGACCAAATCAAAACGAACGAAAGCGTAAAACGACGCGCTACAGTACCTAACACTGAACCTGAAACGAACAGCAGCGCTACGTTTCTCTCTGAAGATTAGCCAACATGCTCGCTAGACGCTAGCTTAATTGGTGATGAAACAACGAAGCCGCTGGGTATCCGTAGTCATGAAAGGCCATACTTCCCCTGTATGTATGTGATGTCAACGCGGGGTCGACTTGGGTGAAGGTCGATGGCGTCCCGCAACCTTGACATGGCGGCGCTTCTGTCGTCCGGCTCCTCTGTGGCGGCGGCGGCGGCGGCTGTGCTGAAGCCCCCAATTTTGGCAGACAAAGCCGTGAGGCCCGCCAAGTGCTCGACGCCGACGAGGGCGTTGCCGAACCCGCCGTCACCTCCTCCTTCCTCGTTGAACTCAAGGTCAAGCCTGCGGAGCTTGGGCATCGCCCCCGCCTCGAAGGTGAGGCACAGCGCCCTGCAGGTGAATATAAGGTGCTTCAGGACCGGGAACCCGTCGCCGGCGATGACGACGCTCTCCGTTGGCGCGCTCCGGATCCACAGGTCGAGGCGGGCCATGGCGGGAAGCCCCGCGAGGACGGACACGCCGTCCTTGCAGAGCTCGCCGATGCCGATCTCCAGGCTGTAGATGTTCCTCAGCCGGCCAACCCACTGGGGAACCCTGGCTAGCCAGGTCGACCAGGCTCTGAGGTAGAACTTGCAGTCGGCCAGGACAGAGAGTGAAGATTGCAAGGCATCCACGTGCGACGTCTCCCTCTCCGGCGCTGCCGCCGTTTCAGTCTCATCGCCGCTGCCGGAGCTGTCTCCAGAGGCGCTGATGAGGTACAGCTCTCTTAAATTTGTCAGATGACGGAGGCTCTTGATGCTGTCTAAAGTGTTCTTCTCCAGAATAAAGAATGCCAGAGAGCGAAGCTGTGTCATGGTGCCAACATTGCCTGGTAGAGCCCCCGCCACGTACGGCAGAATGCTGAGGTAAGACAGGCGGGGTAACTGAGCAAGATCTGATGGAATGGCGAGTCCTGCTTTATCGAACTTGCTGACTATCTCCAATGTCTCCAAATGCTGTAACATCCGAATTTGAGGAGGCAGCTTAAGCAGATGTTCGCTCTGGATCTTGACATATCGCAGCAACAACAGTTTGCATATGACATTGAGGTCCACTACGGCTTGTGTCGTCGACTTATCCGTAGGGTTATAAACGAGTTCAAGGACAAGAACTCGAAGAAACTTCATGTCTTGGAACCTGACCTGATGGATGGCGGTAACACAGGACGCAATCGATCGAACTTTTTGCAGACCGATTCTTAATGCTGGCGCCGCACGGCGCCTTCCGAGAACATTGGAGTAGTGGAACAGCCGACGTACATTGTGCATCGATCCTTTGATCTCTTGCGAATTTCCTATCACTGCGGTAAGAAAATTCTCCTCCATAGAGTACTTGCGTATGATGAGCTCAAGCATCAAGTCATGCACCCTGCAGGACAAAACCTCATCATCGTATCCAATTTTCACCGGCTGAATCATGCTTCTGTTTACAAGCTGGTTGAAATAACCTCCTGCACTTTCCAGTCGGTGCACAAAACCTTCGGCTACCCATTGCCTGACCAGATCATCCTTCCAGATTACATAATCCTCTGGATATGCCCCAAGGTATAGGAAGCAGGTCTTGAGATCAGGATGAAGATACTTATAACTGAGGTTTAGTATTTGCCGCATCATCTCTATACTGGGATCTGTCCCCAACTTTGAGCCCAAAGAATTCTGTACGTGCTCCCATTCTTCCTTTACCTTGCCTGCTTGGCTAGCTAAAAGGCTAGCTATGGTAATGATCGCAAGGGGCAAACCGCCACATTTCCTTAAAATTTCATCCGAAATATCTTTGAGCTCATTCGGGCAGTCGTCTTCAGAGCCAAATATTCTTTTGAAAAATAGTTTTCTTGAGTCTGTCTCATTTAGAGGTTTCATTTCATAAATGCATTCGCGTTGCTGCCCACAGCATTTTTCTGCCACCGTGTTATCCCGTGTAGTTATGATCACTCTGCTCCCAAGATTATTATCCGGAAAAGCACATAGAAGAGCATTTTCCCACACGGATATATCCCATAAATCATCAATTACGATGAGGTACCTAAAAATAGTTCATAAATACATCATGTTAATCATGTGCATATATATCACCTTCTAAAAGCTACTATATCACCCATCCATTCGCACAAGCTACCGATAGATATTACATAATTAAATTTACATAACTAGTACAGTAGTACTCATATAAAAGTTGTTCGAAATCCGAATAATATGTAAATAACTATTAATACCTATTAATAGTATGTTTTCATACATACATATGTACTCATTTCCAAATGAACTTTTCTAATTAGTAATTTAAAATTCATGCATGCCAAAATGAAATTACACACACATAAATTTACTATGGTTAATTTGGCAGTGATACCAGCGCGGTTCTCCAATTGGCACTAATAGAGACTATTCCTTTAGTTCAAGCCAAGAACCAATAGGGATAGTATGGTTTGGGAATTTGATTTTTTTTTTATTTCAAGCCACGAACTAGTAGTAGTGACAGTATGGTTTCGAATTTTTTTTTAGGCACGACAAAAGCTTAAAAAGTCTCTCATTCGATCCTATATTTTTATATTTTGGAACAGAGAGAAAGTATATTTAAGAAAAAAAACGTTTACATATAAAGTTCACTCAACACACGTATAAATGGGTGGCTAAGCGTAAATGAGCTGATAAATTTAATTTGTATGATTCCTTTGTTCATTTTTTTTCTATCATTTAGTTGTACTCAGCCTTCACTCCTTGATGCCGTGAGTTAATAGCTCCATTCTTTTTAACTAAATTTTTTGAATTGTTGGGTTTTTGAGAATGATTTGATCATTAATTTATATAAATTTATATTAAGATATCCTGATAAAATAACAATATTGCTAAAAAAATATTTATAACACACTGCTACAGAAAACGCTTTAGGTGCCGGTTGCCAACCTTACATGGGTGTCGGATTTGGCAACCGGCACCCAGCAGGCGGCACCTTTGAGTTCTCTCAAAGGTGTCGGTTTAAGAATCGGTACCTTTGAGGTGTTAGGCATGCAAAAAAAAAAAGAACGGCTTGATGCATCGGCTCGATTCGAGCTTATGCATTGAGCAACTCCCCTTCACCCCAATCAGATTTCATCGAACATTTAATTCATAGAATGAACATTTAATCCAAGAAAATACAAGAGCACTAATAACACAAGAACATCAACAACACAAGCAAGGGAGAGGAGGGCGTCGCCACCGCCTGGTAGCCCACCACCTCCCCTCCCGTTGGATCTGGTGGAAGAGAGGACACCGCCGTCGCCGACTAGTAGCCCACCACCTGCCTCCCGCCAAATCTGGCAGAGGGGAAGGCGCCGCCATCGGGCCACCGCCGTTTGGTAGCCCAGCGCCTCCCCTCCCGCCGGATCTGACGGAGGGCAGGGCGCCGCCTGATAGCCCGCGCCTCCCCTCCCGCCAGATCTAGTGGAGGGGAGCCCGCCGTTGGGTGGTGGAGAGAGAGGGACCGAGAGAGAGAAAGAGTGGTGGATGGAGGAGGAGAGAGAGAGAGGAGGAGATAAGGACGGGTGGGTGAGGAGATAAGGTGGAGAGAGAGCGGTGGGTGGGTGTGGTGAGGAGATAAGGGGGAGGGGAGAGCGGATTCGGCTCGGCTCGATTTTATGGGTGGCAGTTTTTTTAAAAACCAACACTTATAGTATTGGTGGTGGTTTCTTTAGAACCGGCTCCTATAATTACTCAAAGGTGTCGGTTCTATATGTTTTCAGCCTGTAGAAATACAAAAATATCTATAGGTGTTGGGTTTAACATTTCTGACACCTATAGTGCCAACACCTTTGTGCATTTCTATAGTAGTGAGAACAGATCCAATGATTTAATTTATTGATAATAAATTAATGTTGGTATATAGTTTGAAGCATATTATATGTTAGTTACCAAACTGATTGAAGTTACGGATTCCAGGCCATCAATTAATATATAAGAAGAATCAAAATAAACGAAGGTAGATCAGAAGAACAGGTAAAGTTTTCTCATGTAAAGAAAAAAAAAAGTACCTCTTGTGTAGAAGATGGTTTCTAAGCTGGTTAATCATGCCTTGCAAATCGTTGTGGATACATGGTTGCACCTTAAATTCTTCGATTAGTATCTGGTGAAATTTGCTCATGATGTCAGGGCTTTGTGATACTGATACCACCAACCGGCAATCAAACTGTTCTTCACCCAACTTGCGGTGCACCACGCTGGCAAGAGTGGTCTTGCCTAGTCCGCCGAATCCTACTATGGAGACAACCTTGAGCTTCTTAACCAACGCTTCCTCTCCTTGAGTCAACAAGCTGATGACCTCATCCCTGGGCTCTTCGATGCCAACCAGGCTATCCTCCTTGGCATAAAAAGCATGCAGCCGAGGGTCGATGGGCACAGCACCGCCGGAGGAGGAGGAAGACACTGGGAATCTGTACCTCTCGTGGCGCTTGCTCACGACGTCGACACGGACCTTGAGCTCCCGGATCTTGCCGGCGATGTCGTGGCGAGCTCCTAGCGTCCTCAGCTTGGACAGCATCCTCTGGAAGAAGCCCTTGTCATCAGGGTTCGCCGTGTGGCCGTGCTTGTCGACGCGGAGCATGAAGTCGTCGATGCAGTCCTCGATGTCGTAGGAGAGGTCCCGGATCTGGTTCCCCCACTCCCTGTCCTGGATGTCGGGGTCCTCCTCGGAGGCCAGCTTCAGCAGCGTGGCGTTCATGCTGCTTACCTCCTCCCGCAGGGAGGCGATCTCCTTGCGCACACCCTTGAGGCCGGCGTACTCCTTCTCGAGTAGGGTGGAGAGCCTGCCGATGAGCGGGCTCAGCACTCCTGTGGCTGCGCTCACTACGGCATGCTCCATGCTCATGGACTCCTGCTCTCTATGCCTATCTGGTGCGGTGGCCGAAGCACATGAGTCTTACAGTCTTTTACCTTGAACTCACATATGCCACATATATATAGGTTCTACTCCTTACTTCACTACTACTGTTCTATCAAAGATTTAATTAGGAGTTCTATAGTCTAAAGATACACTCTTTAGACTTTAAAAATTGCCTAGAATATTTTTATTGTATATATTTTAGACATTTTAGCCAACTTTGTTAAATTTATTTACCTTGTACATGTATCCTTTTGACACTTTAAAATTTGCTGCATGTGTAGAGGTGCTTTCTCTTAAGGAATTTTAACCTCTATGGAGGCTGCCTAGTGCAATGATGATAAAAATGAATTTTCTCAATAGGTCCTGAGTCTAAGGAATTGGCAATAGCACATGAAAAATATATTTTTTCTCTTTTTCCATATTGATTTTCTATGACACAATTTAATGCCTCTATAAAATGCATATACCCTCTTAACGATATAAAGATGCCTCTAGCAAAATGCTGGGAGCTAGGCATATAGACATTTTATAAAATACATATTCGTAGAGACAATTCAACAAAAAAACACTTATGAGACATTTGTCTCTTTAGTATTGTAAATGTATTTTTAAAATACCTCTATAGACTATAGCAGAAGAAACAATGTCTATAACACATTTTTGATGTTGTGACTTCAACATGATATGGTAGGTTTTTTTTTATAATGGCAGTATAAATCTTGGTCTTTGCATTCAAAAAATGCACACGGTCAGAGATGATGCTAGCCCATGCGGTAGATAGTTACTGGAATGAGTAAAATACACACCCGGTACTCAAACTTAGACCAGCGTATTACCTAGGTTGAAGTTGTAAAATACGTATCTGAATCTTCAATATTAGTTTAATGTATAACTCAAGGTCTAAATTGTAGATGACGTACGTAGCTCGATGCTGTTGTGGGTATACGGTGGTGAGAATTTTGCGCTTAAGACTCATCGGCTCCAGTATCCCCAAATCGACTCCTGCCGCTCCCAATCAATTAATATGCATATTTTGAGTAATCCTTTCATTAATTCACAGATGTCATAAGGGACAATGACAAGACGTAGCATATATATTCTCGATGTGATTATGACATTGTAAACCCCCTAGACTATAAAAGGAGGGGTCATGCCACTTAGAAAGGGATCGAACTTTGACGAACCTAAAGAACACACCTAGGAGAACGATTGAAAAACCCTAGTTCATCTTGCTGCTGACATTGTAAACTTCTTGAACCCACATAATCACAAACACATGAGTAGGGTATTACGTTTTCGAGCAGCCTGAACCGGTATATGTTTTGTGTTTTTCTTTATCTGCATTTTCACACCATGGGAACTTGATCTCGACTCACCTCCTGACTGAATCTTTAAAGAGTAGGTCTTCTCTTTCCCATTGTAGGAGAGTGATCTCCGATAACCTCGCTCATTTTCAAGAGAGGGTATTCTATCTATACCATAAAAAAAATTGAGCAGTAATAATTAACACCATAAATCAATTGTGTCTAGACTATTCCACAAATTTACTCCAAACTTAAAAACCATATTTTGATCATCTCCATGTTCTCTTTGTCCTTCCCTGAAGGGCACCAAGCGCTGACAACAGAGTTTGCTCCACTGCTATAACTATAACAGAGGCATACATATGGCTGAGTTAAGGCGCCCCCATTGGAGGCCACCGTCGTCAATAGTGCTCAACTTTCTACTTATCGATGCAATACTCCATAAGGGTGTGATAGTGAATTAAACATTAAAATTGTACTCCAGGCTGGTCTTGAGGAGCACGGCTACATTAATGTGGGGCCCATGTTTTAAGCCAACAGAGAGAAAAAATCTTATCGGATATGGTTGGCTTCACCCGTTAGAGAGGCATTCATGTTTAACTTTAATGATATTATCCCATTGATTGGTAGAAATGGTATTTTTAGAATATTTATATATAGATTTGAAAATAAGTGAGACATGAACATTTAGGCGATTTGTGGATATTTTAGTGCATTAATGATGAATTAGGCTTATTTTATTGGTACATATGGAATGTCATCTATTAATAGTTACTTAGCTTTTAAAACAATGATAATAAGTAGTGGTGACAATATGAAATTTTGTATGTAACCGAAACAAAATGATTTTTTTAATCTAGAAGATATTCTTATCCTTTAAGTATATGATCATGGCGTTGAAACTTCTTTTAGCATTGTTTTTATAAAATAATAAATAAATAAGATGTTCGTGCATCTGCGCGAGTTTATTTTCCTAGTTAAAACAATAATGAAAGTTAAGTCCATCTCTTCATCTCAAGGCCATCAGTAAGGACACTCTTGTGGTGGACTACTCGACTCATAAGAACAGAGAACACACTTTCAAACATACATATAGTGATAATATATAAATCAAACTTTAAACAAAATTGAGATGGTTTTTACAACAAAACTATGTATATGGGTGGACATTTATAACAAAATGAGTTATATAATGGAATATGAAACTTGAAGTGACTTATTGTGGATTTTACAATTTTTCCTTTACACAATGACACGGTTTTCAAAAATTATTTTCTCCATTATTTCTTATCATAATATATACAGAAATATCAATAAATATATGGGTGGGTTTTATTAAAGTACTTTTTAAAACTAGTATGTACATATGGCCTTCATATTTTTAAAATAAATATTTTTAAAATTATTCATAGTAACATCAGCAAAGGAGAGAATACGAAACATTGGAACACTGCCGGTTGAAAACGGGCCATCATTGTCGGTTTTATAACAAGTAGTGGGTAATCGGCAGTGTTTGTGAGTATCATTAATACACCGAGCTAGCACGATTGGTCAATACACCGAGTCCACACACCCTCAGCAAAAACATATGCTAAAATGTAGTTGATCGACGAAACTTCCGGGCGACAGAGTCAAAGACAGGTCATTCTGAATTGATGAATTCTAAGACAACCTAATCCAGCCACTTCAGCGCCACAAGTTGAGTTCCGTTCTTTTCTTCAACTACGGTTGGATGAAGATAAAATTCTCGTGACACATTTTTCAAACTGCTAAACGGTGTATTTCATACGAAAATTTTTAATATGAAAGTAAAATATCAGATTAATTTATTTTTTAAAATTTTAATAATTAAAACTCAATTAATCATATGTTAATATCATCTCGTTTTGTGTAAAACACTTAATCTTTATTTCAAGAGATTAGAACACCGCATAAGACAACCTAATCCAGCCACTCAGCGCCACAAGTTGAACTATCATAATCATATTTTCACTGGGCATAAGTTCGTCCACTTGATGTAGACTCAACACACGCGAATACGACTTTACACAAAAGAGAGAGGACGAATCTTGTTCAAACATTGGACCAGTCAAAAATTATTAGTTGACTGTAAGAAAAACATCAAGTTATATGTTGTGAAAAAAAATAGTTATTAAAGTATTTTGAAATAATGTGAGAAAGTAGTGCATAACAAGGCAACATTAGAAAAACACATATGGAATATCATGTCAGTGGAGTAAAACATAGAAAAATAATAAAAAAGTGAAACACTTTGAAATATTTTGCTCTTCTGTGTGAATCATTTTGTTCCAACTACCGAAACATCAAAACTTTCATAAAGATCAAAAATAAAAAATGTAAAACACGGTAAAATTTCAATTTTAATGATTGAAATAGTATGTTTTATTTTTTCAAAATATAATATAAAATTTTAATTATAATAAATATAATGGTGTAATAGAATCCTGGATAAGAATAGAGAAGACAAAAACATTTAAAAAACTCACATGTTTGGAGCCTTCTGCTTGTTATTACATGCATTCTAGCGAATCATACCACTATAGCTATCGAATCATGAGGTGGAGAGAGAAGAGTCGATGCATCATTTTGAGTCGATATATTCTTGGCGACTAAAGAAAGCTGTCAAGGCTGTCAGCCCCACTTATCAGCCTGTAAAGCTTTCAGTAAATTTCTCATTCATAGAGACCACTGCTTAGCAGCGAGATTATTTAATCATCTATACGGAACTGTGCAGTTTTATTATTCACTTGCAGTAGAGTTTGGTTTGATGCATCACCTACGTGGAATATGGCATGTCACCAATGATTCACTTTTTCAGCATGACGAAACACCCTAAAAATTTTAAATTTAAAATACGAAGACAAAATTCGGAATAATAAAAAAAATTCAAATTTTTTCCTCATGCTGGAGCTTACTGGATTTTCTTTTCTTTTCTTGGGGGTACCAGTGCCAAACTAAACCAATTGAGGTTATTGAAATTCTTTTCCTAAATTAAATAATGATTTTTCATAATAATATTTAAAGAACCTTGATTATGAAATAATATTAATTAAGGAAATAATTGCAAATAAAAGCAAATACTTTGTATTTTCCTAAAATACCCTTTTTATGAATTAATACCTCCTTCAATGAATTAGTTCCCAAAATAAATCAAATATTAATTATTATTTATTTTCTAGAAACCTTTATGAGGATTAATTCCTTAAGAAAATTATTATTTATTTTCTAGAAATCTTTATGAGGATTTATGGATGTTGAGTAGTAAATCTTTTTCGTTCTCAGGAGAGACACACTTGAGCATAACTCCATTCGGTGTTTTTTTTATACATCGTTGCCAATCATACAATAAGCCTTTGCCTGACGAGAAAGTTTTTCTGTCACGGTGTTTTCATCCGGTAGCTTGTCGGCATCCAAGAAATTGATGAGCAGAGTACGCTAGTCTTCCGTCGTCTCAATGTCAACGACGATGTGAGTGACCTCAACAGTAGCCCCCCAGTTATTCTCGGTGCTGGCTAAGGTGCCTTCGTCATCTGTAGTTTTAACTGAGGGTTTTGTCAGGCGCCAGAAATAACTGAAGACAACGTCATCCCAGTGATAATGGAGCAATTGTCTAAAGAACAAAAGACAGAGATGGATCAGCTCACACAAGCGTTTCACAAGATGTATTTAGATTCCTTTACTATGTCTTGACAAGGCAAAGTTATTCAAAAAGGAAAAGTTTTTTTCCCAAAGCCCGAAGCAGAGTCCAGTACACGGCAAGATGAAGCTAAAAAAAAGAAATCAAGGCTAAATGAGAAGAACCAACTATGGATGAAAGAGTTTCACTACAAGATAGGCTAGATTATGCAGTGCATCAGGCTTTGATCAACCAATCCAATGTGTTGGTGAACACATTGACTAATGTGATCAAAAAGGTGATGGATGGAACTATAGCTGAGGAGAAGGTAAAAGGACCAGTATACTTTTCAAACAATGAGTTTCCTCCATATAGGACCATCAAGACTGAGATCTCAAGTTCTTCAGGGATGCAACAACAATTTGTGCCTGGGAGGGAAAACGTCTCAGCAAGTTCCACAAAATCAAGCTCCAAGGATTGTACCATCAACATCGGCTGGGATCTTTCAAAACCCTATTCAGTAGCCGATGGAAAGTCAAGGAAATCAAATCCCTATTCAGCAGCCGATTTTAACATTAACATCATCAGGACCACAATATGTGCATGAGGTGCCTCAAAATTATCAATATCAACCTCATCAGCCTTTCTTGGGTTAAACTTCAAGTTTTCAATCTCAGTCGATATCAACCCAATAGTATCGGCCAGAACCCGTTTCACAGTGCCAGTATCAGCCTCAGTTCAACAACTATGAGCAAGTTCCACAATTTGGTGGGCAACAACAACAATGGATTGGCATGATTGCAAATGTGGTCAGGAAACAATTTGGTTTGAAACCCAAGGATAGTGAAAACATTTATCAGTATCCATATCCAGAGTATTTTGACAAAGTGCCATTGCCAATCCGATACAAGATTCCACACTTCTCGAAGTTTTCAGGACAAGATAATGTTTCTACGTATAAGCACATCAGCCGATTCTTAGCACAATGTGGAGAAGCATCGGTTGTGGAAGCTCTGAGGGTTAGATTATTTCCATTATCATGGATCGGCTTTCACTTGGTTTTCATCGTTACCTTACAACTCTGTTAAAGGATGGGCCGATATAGTAAAATAGTTTTATAGATACTTTTTCAATGGGGTTTAAGAGATGAAGCTGTCGGACTTGACATCAATTAGGCAGAAGCCTGATGAATCGGTTCCAGATTATATTCAAAGATTTAGGGATATGAGGAACAGATATTATAGTCTGAACTTGACCTATTCACAGCTTGCCGATTTGATTTTTTAAGGGTTGCTTGGACTGATAAGGGAAAAATTTTCTGCATAAGATTTTGAAAGCTTAGCTCATTTGGTTCAGAAGGTATCAGCTCATGAACAGAGATTCCAAGAAGCTAAGAGATTTTTCAGGAGAGCCAATAATGTTAATAATATTTATAGCTACGAGTCAGAATCAGAAGATAAAGACCCAGAGATTGGTTTGGCAGAGTGGTCAAGGAATAAAAAGACAGTTGTCTGCCAATGGGTCAAAGACAGTGGGAAGGAAGAGAGATATGATTTTGACATCAACAAAGCCGATAGGATATTTGATCTGTTGTTTTAAGAAAAACAAATTCAACTTCCAGTAGGTCATGTGATTCCATCAGCTGACGAATTAAGGAAAATGAAGTATTGCAAGTGGCATAACACTGGGTCACATCATACAAATGAATACAAAGTGTTCAGACAATAGATCCAGTCGGCTATAGAACAAGGCAGAATTAAGTTTGATGATGGAAAGAAGCCGATGAAGATTGAAGGTCATCCTTTTCCTGTTAACATGGTTCATACAAATGAAGCTAATAGAAGAAATTATCGGGCTTACCAGCAAAATAGGTTTAACTCCACCAAATTGATCAGCAAATACCAAAAAAGACAAGACAGGCAGATTCAAGTGTATTCTGAAGATGATAAGGCTTGTTTTGATCCCCATTGGAGGTGTGAGTTCTTCAGGTTTTGTTGGAATGAGGGAATGAGATTACCATCAGTTGAATATTGTCTAGGTTGCAGTGATGCAGATGCAATATACCAGGGTAGTTCTCATCAATCAAGAAGTCCAAGAATTGAGAATCAACTGATGCAGAAAAGGTTGTCGGTACACCAATATTTAGGGCCGATTCATCAAGATTATTTCCAGGATGAAGATGACGATCAAGAAAAGCAACTTCAAAACCCTCAATGGTGTCCATCTGGTATTTTCACTAAGAATCAGAAAAGGAGGGTACAACGGCTGCGAAACTGGGAGCAGATGCGAGAAGTTGATGAAGAGATTGACCATCGGCTGCAACGGACCAAGAAGGAGTGGCGTGTTAAATCCAAGGTTGTGGCAGCCAATGAGGTCAAAGCCGACAAGGTTTCAGCATCTGTTAAAGGAAAAGTTATAGCTTCATCTTCTATCAATATGGTGTTTGTGTTGTTAGCGAAATACAACATACATACAGCCAATGAGGAGATTAAAGGATTATTAGCAAAGTTGACATTGACACCAGAATAAGCTATCTTTGAAAAACCTGAGGATGATGAGAATTGGCATCTGAGGCCTTTATACATTAAGGGTTTTATCAATGGAAAGCCGATGTCCAAAATATTAGTTGATGGAGGAGCAGTTGTTAATTTGATGCCATATACAATATTCAGGAAGCTTGGAAAGACTCCAGAAGATTTGATCAAGACCAACATGATATTAAAAGATTTTGAAGGAAATTCATTTGAGACAAAAGGAGTTTTGAATGTTGAGTTGACAGTTGGTAGTAAGACAATTCCAACCACATTTTTTGTCATTGATGGAAAGGGATCATACAGCTTATTGTTGGGAAGAGATTGGATACATGCAAATTGTAGCATACCATCAACAATGCACCAAGCTTAATTCAATGGCAAGAAGACCAGGTAGAAATCGTGCAAGCCGACAGGTCAATTAATGTTACTATTACTGATTTATTTATTTGGGAAATGGAAGGAGTTGATTGTTTATCATGTAAAGTTTGAGAAGGTGATTTCTTAAAAGTGTCCGATTGTAATATACAGCCAATCGGTGATGGAGAACCCCAACTTTTGCTATAAAGACATAGAAGATAGCCCCAATGCTTATGTAGAAGATTCTGTAGATGATTTTGAAGGTAAATTGGGGCAAGATTTTATGTCGGCCAATGAGTTAGAAGAGGTAGATATTGGTGATGGTGATAGACCTAAGTCGACATTTGTAAGTGCTAAATTGTTAGATATATTGAAAAAGGAATTAATTAAGTTATTAAAAGAGTATAGAGATTATTTTGCATGGGAATACCATGAGATGCCAAGACTTAGCCGATCTATTATAGAGCATCGGCTCCCTATTAAACCAAGGTAACGGCCGTACAAACAGCCTCAAAGACGATTCAAGCTAGAGATGTATGATGCTATCAAGGCGGAGATTACAAGACTTTATGATGCCAACTTTATAAGGCCTTGCCGATATGCTAAGTGGGTTTCAAACATAGTACCAGTAATAAAGAAAAATGGAAAGCTTAGAGTTTGCATTGATTTTAGGGATTTGAATAAAGCTACACCCAAGGATGAGTACCCAATGCCGATTGCTGATTTATTGGTTTATGCAGCATCCGGACATAAGATCATTAGTTTTATGGATGATAATGCAGAATATAATCAAATCTTTATGGCTAAAGAAGATATTCATAAGACTGCTTTTAGGTGTCCTGGTGCAATCGGCTTGTATGAGTGGGTTGTTATGACTTTTGGTTTGAAAAGTGTTGGTGTTACATATCAAAGGGCTATGAATTATATTTTTCATGATCTCATTGGTGTTTTAATTGAAATTTATATTGATGATGTGGTTGTGAGGTCTAAAGAGATTGATGAACATATAGCCGATTTAAGAAAAATACTAGAGAGAACAAGGAAGTATGGTTTGAAGATGAATCCTAACAAATGTGCTTTTGCTGTATCGGCTAGACAGTTTCTTGGTTTTCTAGTTCATGAAGAGGGGATTGGGATAACACAGAGAAGTATAAATGCTATCAAATATATTGAGCCTTCACAAAATAAAACCAAGTTGCACTCCTTGATCGACAAAGTTAATTTTGTAAGGAGATTTATTTCTAACTTGGTAGGGAGAATTGAGGCCTTTACTTCATTGTTGAGATTGACAGCCGCTAAAGAATTTGTTTGGGGGAAAAGCAATAGAAGGCATTGGACAATATTAAAGAATATTTAAGTTCGCCTCTAGTGTTGATGCCACCTCGAAAGGGGATTTCTTTCAAGCTTTATTTATCGGTCTATGAGAGGTCTATCGGGGCTCAGTTCTGGTCCAAGAAGTTGAAGGAAAAGAAAGGGAAATATTTTATCTTAGCAGGAGACTTTTGGATGCAGAGACAAGGTATACCTCTATTGAGAAGTTATGTTTCTGTTTATAATTTTCATGTACAAAGTTAAGGCATTATCTGCTTTGCAATGAGTGCACAATAGTTTGCAAAGCCGATGTAGTCAGATACATGCTATCGGCTCTAGTTTTAAAAGGGAGAGTTGGGAAGTGAATTTTTGCTTTAACAGAGTTTGATCTTAGATATGAATCGGCTAAGGCAATAAAACGACAAGCAATTGCCAATTTTATTGTTCAACACCGGGATGATTCAATTGATTATGTTGAGATGATGCCTTCGACGCTGTTCTTTGATGGTTCTGTTTGTACACGTGGTTGTGACATCGGCTTGGTATTATATCGCCTAAGGGGCAAGTATTGAGTTTGCATTTACAATCAAACCTTATTATAAAAATAATCAAGCTGAATACGAAGCAGTGCTTAAAGGTTTGCAGCTTTTAAAAGAGGTTGAAGTCGATGCTATTGAAATTGTTGGTGATCAATCACTTGTTAGGGAAGTATGAATGCAAGAATGAAGTCTTAAGGGTTTATAATGAAAAATGTCAAGAATTGATAAAGAATTTCAAGGTTATCACTATGAAACATATTCCCAGAGAACAAAATATTGAAACCAATGATTTAGCTCAAGGTGCATCAGGTTATAAGCCGATATTGAAGGGTGTTGATATTGAGATTGCAGAGGTTGATTCCGATAATTGGAGGTATGATATTATTAATTATTTAAAGAATCCTTCTTAGTTGGCGTCGAGGAAATTAAAATACAAAGCTTTGAAGTATGTTTTGCTTGATGATGACTTATATTATCGGACAATTGATGGAGTTTTGCTCAAGTGTTTGAATCTGGAAGAAGCCAAAGTTCTTATGTGTTAAGTGCATGAAGGTATTTGTGAAACGCATCAATTGGCTCATAAAATGAGATGGTTACTTCGAAGAGTTAGATATTTTTGGCTGACAATGCTGGAGAATTGCTTTAAATATTATAAAGGATGTCAAGATTGTCAAAGTTTGGAGCAGTTCAAAGGGCACCAACATCAACTGTGAACCCGATTATTAAACCTTGGCCATTCAGAGGTTAGGGAATTGATATGATCGGCCAGATTAATCCACTATTGAGCAAGAGACATAACTATATTTTGGTGGCAACAGATTATTTTATGAAGTGGGTTGAAACAATTCCCTTGAAAAAGGTTGATTCTAAAGATGCCATCGAATTTATTAAAGAACATATAATTTATCGATTTGGAATTCCACAAACTATAACAACAGATCAGGGATCTATCTTTGTAGCCGATGTGTTCATTCAGTTTGCTGAAAATATGGGTATCAAATTGTTGAATTCTTCTCCTTGTTATGCACAAGCTAATGGGCAAGCTGAAACTTCTAATAAGAATTTGATCAAGTTGATTAAAAGGAAAATTGCAAAACAACCTAAAAGGTGGTATATTACTTTGGCTGATTCATTGTGGGCTTATCGGATGGCATGTCATAGAGCTACACAAGTGTCGCCTTATCAACTTGTATATAGGCATGAAGCTATTTTGTCTTGGGAAACTAATATCGGCTCAAGAAGTATTTCTTTGCAAAATGAATTATCGGCTGATGATTACCATAGTTTGATGATTGATGACTTGGAAGATTTGGCACAAGTCCGATTGCGTGCTTTAGAAAAGATCAAAAGAGATAAAGAAAGAGTTTCAAGACATTATAATAAAAAGGTTGTGCCAAGGACTTTTGAGGAATGAGAGCTTGTTTGGAAGTTGATTCTGCCGATAAGGACTAGAGATAATAAGTTTGAAAAGTAGTCACCTAATTGGGAAGGACTATCGGATTCATCGTTGTGTACCTAAAAATGCATATATGCTCGAGGGATTTGATGGGGAAGTTTTTGGAAAAGCTTTGAATGGAAAACATTTGAAAAAAATATTACCCAAGTGTTTGGATCAATTCGTAATCAGTTGTTTAGCTGATGTACGATAAAGCCGATGTATGATAACATCGTCTCAAGATGGGCGATATGAATTATCGCCCTGAGACCAAAAATATGACAAGATCTGAAAGATACAGGAATAGAAGCCAAAATCGGCCAACAAGCCGATGAATATATTACACAAAGATGTTTGAAGTACGATGAGATGAATGTATCAAGGGCCTAAAACTATTACATCAACCCAAGAAAGCTTGGATCACTGATATCGCTCACAGGTGGATTTGGTTAACTTCTTCAATAACTTTAGCATCATCGGCGTCTGTCCCTGGGATCGGCTTCATGGCTTTGTTTTGAGTTGCTAAGTGTTTAGCCGATGACTTTAATTTTGCTCGCTGGGCATCGATGGCTTTTGGGAGATCGGCTAGTTTTTGCTTTTCTTGAGTGATCTCTTTGCGAGTTTGTTCCAATCTAGCTAAGAGATTGGCTTTTTGTTGTTCAAGCTCAATGATGCGTTTTTGGGTTGCTTCTGGGTCAGCAGTTAGCTCGTCGAGCTTAGCCTTGTCTTCATTCACTTGTTGTCGGCTACTTTGAAGGGTTTATTTCAAAGCTTTAAGTTCACGTCAATCTGCAAGTCTCTGTTGTGCTCTTTGAACATTGATTTGATGAGACTCAAGAAAAACTATTGAAGCTATGGCATCGATGATTTTGTCAAGCAATTGATCTTGGATTTCTTGAAACCTACTCTTGATCGGCCCGTTGTTTGTAACCAAGACATCCAAGGAGGTGTTGAGCCGATCGGCTATGTCCAGCAATTGGGCTTTTAAGCCTTCAAAGATTGGGGATTTGGTTTTTCTGGTTATTTCTTCATCATCTTCATCCAAGAACTACCGATGTCAAAGGAAAACATATTGGCTAAATTCTGCAAAAGAGAATTGATGGTTAAGAGAAGATAGGATTGAGCCGATGAAGTATGATTTTGATAAGGTTTACCTAGGCTATCGGCACAGCAGTAGCTTTCTCTTGTTCTTCTACATGATGACTGCCAGCGGCGGAGGGAGCTTGATCACTTGGAGCTAGCCGATGAGGGGAAACCAATGGAGCTCTTGGCTAAAAATATAGCAAGTGTTCAGTGTTTGTGTATCGGCTGGTGTTATAAGTTTTAAAAGGTTTTGAGTATTACCAATGCCACTGGAGAAGCTGGAGGGCTCAGAGACAAGAGGGCATCAGGAAGTTCTTGTCCTTAGCCATAGCCGATACTATCTTGGGCTACAAAATCCAAGTGTTGGCGAAATTTTGCCTTCTCCTTAGCTATAGTTCTATCCATCACCTTTTTGACTACATTAGTCAATATGTTCACCAACACATTGGATTGGTTGATCAAAGCCTGATGCACTGCATAATCCAGCCTATCTTGTAGTGAAACTCTTTCATCCACAGCTGGTTCTTCTCCTTTACCCTTGATCTCTTTTGTTTTAGCTTCATCTTGCCGTGTAATGGACTCTGCCTTGGGCTTTGAAAAATAACTTTTCCATTTTGAATAACTTTGCCTTGTCGAGACACAGTAAAGGAATCCAAATACATCTTGTGAAACGCTTGTGTGAGCTGATCCATCTCTGCCTTTTGTTCTTCGGACAATTGCTCCACCGTCAATGGGATGACATTGTCTTCAGTTATTTCTGGCATGACGGTTGTCTTGAAAATCGTGTCCCGCTGGACGTGCCAAAAACTTGTTGATGCGAAAACACGGTGGCCTGGGAGATCTGCTTAGCTCCAGTGCAGGTCCAAATCTTAGAAAAGGGTTCAGAGCATGCAAGTTGGTTTGATCCTGTAACCAACAAGATATACAAAGAAAATCATGTTAGATGCATGATAGTTGATCGGCCATTAAGCCGATGACATACCGTGTAGGCCTAGCTGATGCGATCTGACCGAATCGGCTGTGAAGTGCAAGTAAGATAACATTACGCAAACCCTAAATATATTCCGTAGGCTGTAAATACATAATCTATAGGCAAAGATTAGATCTTAGTCGATGAATATATAATTAGGTTAAGAACAGATAATGTATCGACTAATACTCCGACACAGCCTTATACAAGAATACCAATCTCGGTAAATATATTGAGACAAGCTTGATAAATTTAACTAAGGTGATATCCTTGTATAAGGGGCAAATATAACATGAAAAGAATGACTAAGATAATTTAAACAAAGCTAAACAGTTATATTAGATAAGATCGACTGAGACTCCGATAGTACCCCTATTGCAAATAAGAGACAGACTAGAAATCATGGTTCTAATTAGGACTAGAGCTGATGCAGCACAAAGTATAAAAAGATGTATGATATCTAGAAAATCAAGTCTTTGAATGTTTTTCAGGGTGGTGAATACCTTATGCTAATCTAGGCTAATAAGTTGATTTGACCGATGCTGACAAAACCTTGGACAAGGTCTGGCCGATACGGCTAAATCAAGCCATCAACTTAGTTTAGCTAAGTTATGTTGTAACTTAACAAGCCATACCTCCAGTTGAAGATCAAAACCGATGCTCAATTCAAAGCAAGAACTCGTAGAAAAGTAATAAGGAAAAAAAAGGTGGCGATGCGCCGAAGGTATTTATTGAACTGTTGTTGTTTTTTACATAAACCTCGGGCTTATATTTATACCTGTATGTACAGACCTTATCCTTGTCGGACACTACTTATAACTTGCCTAAACAAAAAAGTCCTAGGTGGATTCTTACCACAATATTATAACAAGGAAACTAACTCTTATTCTTAATTAATAGATACAACTGTCTTATCCGGACTCAATTCCTAATTGGCAACATCTTCAAGATCTCCGAAGCCAACACGAAGCTAAGCTATCCGTATCAGCTCAACCGATTCCGATTCAGGTTACCCGTATCGGCTGCCCGAGTCCGATTCCATATCGGCCGATACGGCTCCAGCCGATGCGCTCTCTGTTTTGAACAACTCCCTTATTCCTTCAAATCCACCTCAGATCCAATATTGATTGCTGGCATATCTTTACTAAATTTTGTTGTTAACAAGGTCTCTGGTTTAACAGGTTCTCTTCTGGACGCACGCCATGCTAGGTTGTCGGCATCGGTGTTGTCCTTACGATAGACATGACGTACCTCCAAACTGTCAAACTTTAGCTTCAGCTTCCTGACTTCGGCGAGGTACTTGGTCAACTCTGGGTTTGAGCATTTATAGTCCTTGTGCACTTGATTGGCAACTAACTCTGAGTCCCCTTTCATAATTAATCACTTTACTCCGAGTGCTGCAACTACTCATAACCCGGCGAGTAGTCTCTTGTACTCTGCGTTGTTCTTTGTGACTCTGAAATTGAGGTGTATTGCATGTCTAAACTGATTTCGAACTAGAGATGTCAGAATGAATGCTGCCCTTGCTCTCTAGCTATTGAATGCCTCATCGAAGGTCATTGTCCATGTCTCGTCATTGGTCTGACCACTTGGGGTGTTCTCGGGAACGGTCCAATCGACAATGAAGTTAGCGAGAACTTGAGACTTGATGGTTGTACGTGGGACGAAGTTGACATCGAATTGGCTGAGTTCAATGACCCATTTAGCAATGCGTCCAATGAAGTCTTTATTCCTGAATACCTCGCCTAGAGGGAACAAAGAGACGACCATGACTTTGTGAGCCTGAAAGTAGTGACGCAGCTTCCACGATGTCATGACTACAGCGTAGAGCAATTTCTGGATTTGAGGATATCGAGTTTTGGCATCGTGGAGGGCCTCGCTGATGTAGTACATGGGATGTTGTGCTTTATCCCTCTCAACAATAATCACGGTGCTAACAGAATAAGGCGTGGCAGCAATATATAGAAATAGTTCTTCCATTGGCTGTGAGGCAACAAGTATAGAAGGGTTGGACAAGTAGTGTTTAAGCGCGATAAAAGCATTCTTAGCATCCTATGTTCACTTCAATCTATCTTGCTTTTTGAGTAGAGCGAAGAAAGGTTGTCCTCGTTTTCCCATCCTGGCCACGAACTGGCTTAAAGCTGTCGTACATCCTGTAAGCTTCTGTACTTTCTTGAGTCTTGTCAGTGACTTCATGTTCTTGATGGCCTTGATCTTCTCGAGGTTTGCTTCAATTCCTCGTCCGAAGACAAGAAATCCTAGCAACTTCCCCGATAGTACTCCGAATGTACACTTCTCCGGGTTTAGTTTGAACCAATGTCGTCGGAGATTGTTGAATGTTTCCCTTAGGTTATCGATCAGTTTGTCCTTTGTCTTTGTCTTGACCATGACATCATCGACTTATGCCTCCACGTTCTTGCCGATCTGGTCATCGAAAGCCCCCTGGATCTCTCGCTGCTATGTGTTGCTTGCATTGATTAATCCAAAGGGCATCTTGGTGTAGTAGAAAACACCGAAGGACGTGATGAACGTTGTCTTCTCCTCGTCCTCTTTGGCCATGCTGATCTGGTGGTAGCCAAAGTAAGCACTGAGGAAACTCAACAACTCACAACCAGCGGTTGAATCCACCAGTTGGTTAATGCGAGAAAGAGGGAAGTGATCTTTGGGGCTGTTAACACCAGATTTTCGCAATCTACTCAGAGAAGAAAGAGAAAACCGACACAGGGAAGAAGAAGCAATTCGACTCGGATCGGTTACGCTATCGGACCAAGCCGAGTATCGGACCAAGTGCTGTATCGGACTCAACGGTGCATCGGACCAAGTGGAGCGCTAGCAGAGGGACTATATCAGCCAATACAGGTTCAATACGGCCATCGGCCGATGGAGGCAGGAAGCCGATGGAGGTAGAGCGGGCTCGGTTTGGGCCTAAGTCAAGCTTCAAAGGAGATTGCCAAGTAGGGATAAAGCCCGATTTTAGGCAATTGTATCTCTTAAATTAGGAACTTAAATTAGTTTCGATCTAATCTATGGCAAGAGTCCGCCATAAGGATTTGTTTGTTAGTTATAGATAGAATCGTGTCCTATATGGACATTGTTGTAAATCACGGGTATAAATATCCCGGTAGTTTGTATTTAGAAAGGCTCTCCATTCTGACAATCAAATCACTACAGTTCAATCTACTTTCGGCGCATCGCCACCCTCGCAAAAGGTTAATCTTCGGTGAGTTCTTGCTTCCCCAGAGCAGAGGTAAGAACTCGTACCCGACGATCTACATCGTCGGGGCTAGCGTGTCGTTTTAGACACGTTAAGCCCTGATGACGTGATCGTCGTTTATCATGTCTTGAATGATCTAGATATGGCATCTCAATTCTACCTCGCTAGCAGTAAACTCATTTTAGGGTTTGTTACCGACGGTGGTCGAATTAGCTTGCTTGTCTAGATCATCCAAGGCATCTACCATCCCCAAAAACGATCGACGACTTGATTGTCTTTGTGTTAATTCTTGCTTAACACTTTGAGTTGCTATTGACCCTAGTCGCGTTTCAAGATCTAACTCAAAGCCTGTTTTCGATCGTAATTAAGGATAGCACCGAGGTTTCAGCCGGTCTTACCTAATACATGTGATTACTCTATGTTTTTATATGTATTTGCCACTTGTATGAGTAGATCGTCAGATACAAATGTATTTGTCATAGATTGTCCTCAAGATTCCTCTGTGATCAGTACATTTGTATCGGCCGATTAGTTTATACAAGTTTACACTAGAGTATTAGCTAGTGCATTTACTTCCCGCATCCCTCATCGGCTGATGTCATCAAATCGACACAAACATATTGATGAAGGCCGATGGGAATAGATTCATATATTAATTCAGTTTCATTATAACCTCAAGTAGGCCGATATAGTTTTGCCCTATCGGCTGGGCCCTCACGATGTGTCATCGACCTATCGGCCGATCGGCCATCGTTTGCTAACATGGTTTACTTGTTTATTCTTGTTGATTGCAGATCAAATCAACTGGCACGCCCTACACACACCTAGGCAAGCCATTGGACCTATACTGGAGTTAAGCAAATCTCCCAGGCCGCCGTGGTAACGCGGAACCCGCTTTGAAGTGAGAGCGGGTCAAAATTCTGCTCCAACAGGGGCACACCTTGTTGAGATCGGTGAAGTCTACACACATCCTCCACTTGTCGTTGGCCTTGCGCACCATTACTAGGTTAGCAAGCTACTCTGAATGGCGAACCTATCTGATGAAGCCTACCTTGAGAAGTTTGTCCAGTTCTTCTCGAATAGTTTCTTTCCTGTCTTGTGTGAACCACCATAATTTCTGTTTGACTGGCTTTGCATTGGGATGCACCATTAGTTTGTGCTCGATTACCTCCCTAGGGACTTCGGGCATGTCGGATAGTTGCCAAGCGAACACATCCACATTATCGCGGAGAAAGGTGATGAGCTTGAGTTCCTATTTGTTGTCGAGCGTTGCTCCGATCTTGACTGTCTTGTCGTGGTTGCTACTGGCCAATGAGATGATCTGATTGTGCTGTCGGGCTTGGGTGCCTTGTTGTGTTTGCTCACTTTCCGAGAGGGTTCTGAGGTGGCGGATGGCGTGGGAGTATGCTCGACCATGTCGAGGCTCCTCTTGTCGCACTGTACCGCTACTTTCGTGTTCCCGGGGATTGTTATTGTCCCTTTTGGGCCTGACATCTTTAGAATCTAGTACACGTAGTGGGACACCACCATGAATTTCGCAAGAGCAGTCCTTCCGAGGATAGCATTATAAGTCGTGTTGAACTCCGCTACGTCAAAAGTGATCTGCTCTTTACGGAAGTTGTTAGCCTGGCCGAACATCACGGCTAGCGTGATCATCCCCAGCGGTTTTGACGATGTGTCTAGAGTGATCCCATGGTGTCGACCCCTGTTTTCACAACAGGAATCATTCGTGTAAATTGTACCATTTTCCTGGATCAAGTAATCTGGTATAGACAAACTCATAGTTCAAATACCAAGTGCGCATACACAAGCGTCTAGTGCGAATTATTACAACAATTGGCTCGAAGGCATAATCTTAGTACAAGGGACCAAACTGTCCGGAATACATCTAAGAGCAGAAATAGATAAGGCGACGGCAACGCCATTGCCACAGGCAACGACCGTATCTAAGACCTACTGACCGCCATCGTCATCAGCAGCCTCCTAGTAGTAAGCATATAGATCCTCCGAAGCGGCATCTCCGACATCTGGTTGAGTTGTAAATTGCAAGGGTGAGTACCAACCGTACTTAGCAAGCCACCACAACAACAATGCATATGATCGAGGGTATTTCCAGGAATGGCTTCTGGTTCTTTTGAGTAAAGCAAGTTTTGTAAATCTTTTCACAAGCCTAAGACCTAGCATAGACTGATCAAATTTTAATACCATTGTTCATTAATCAATGACGGTTCTGTCCACCATCCATTGTGATCCCAAGGATAGCTTCCTGCTATTGGGTCGTCATGGTTTTCTGGGGTCTACCCCTTCTTGCCTCACGAGAAGTGGATCCACCAGCATAAAAATCATCATGCAATATCCCATCCCAAACAGTTTAAGAATCTAGAGTCTAGCCAAGTGTAACACACGTCCCAGTGCTCAATAACCGCGAGCATGGCTATTCGAATAGATTTGATTTACTCACACTGCAGTGGATGTACACTTTACCCGTACTCCGCGACTGCCCAACGCATGAGCCTCGTCCCAACACATGAGACGTGTCACGGCAAAGCATTTCAATAACCTCACGTTGGCAGTACCCGCTCCATGAACTTGCATCCTCATGCACTCTAGGCGTCACAAGTTTCTAGCAGTGAGAGGAGTTCTGACGCTCTCGGGGAGGGAAGACTTACGCATGCATTAAGTTATAATTAAGTTTAGGTTTACACATGGCGGTCCTATCGGTGGCGACCCCACCGTAGGCCCCCACCTCTCATACACATCCAGAAGACCACTATGCATGGATAATGCCTCCGCTCGGCTATTTACTCCGCTAGGTCTATATCTATTCGAGAAGTACGATTGTACGGGAGGTCGTTTTAAGCTTAGCTTCATGGCTCGGTCCTTAAGTGACCAGGGTCGGCACTTGCCTTTACCGGACACCACCCAAGTCCTTCAGCCGCCCCAGTCGAAAATAGTTGTATAGTTTTATTTTTCCTTTCACAAATCATGTCATCAATGTCATGGCAATGTGGCGCTCATGTCTCCACATGCCGCATCTCAACCACCTTCCCAAGGATAGTTGCCCGAGCATAAATCATTTAGATAAATATGAATATGCATGATTCTAAAGTAGCATGGCTAAGCATTGTCAAGTATTGACTAAAAACACACGATATTGTGGATTACAAAGATTTGCATGGGTAATCAATATCAAGGGCATGGCTCATAGCAAGGTAGGGCATTCACATATATTCATATAACATGTAAACTTTATTTTAAATCCAAAATAAGTTTGCAACCGGTTCAACATGCTCAAGGTTTAGTGATGACTTGCCTTGCTCGTAGTCCTGCGGGCCTTGATCCTCGCTCGGAACCGCAACTCCCTCGGGGTCTAGAATTACGTGCGAAAGAATTGATTTGGTGCTCAAGACCAACCCGTTATCGCATAGCCTGTTTATTTCGTTTTCACCAAACCACTGGACTAAAACTTTTTAAATTTTTAAGGGGGGTAGCACCTCATCTTATCTTGTATCCTATAAAGGGTTGTAATCTTTCCTATGCCCATGGTAAACCTTAAGTTGAGTTAATCCTTTCAAGAACAATTTTCCCGAAAGATTGTATGTCCATGACTCATTTCCTATTACAAGTTTCCTATGAAATATATTTATGCCTCTAACCTTAACCTTGTTGTATTCTTGAAGACAGCAATTGTATACCAAGCAAATTGTTTTTCAGGAGGGTACATCAGAAACACCAAGCAAGTACTCTTCTGATTATACTTCAATTTGCCGGGTTTATTCGCCCACATGTATATTGACCGCCGAAAAGACCTCCACTATGTAATACATGTAAAATAGTTGCTATGTATTCCCTTTATGTAATAGCTTATCGTATGAATGTAAAGCCAATCTGAGGCTTGTAAATGTGAATTTTCCTAATTAGTTAGCTTGTTGCCCTAATAGAAAGGTAGGGAGACTTGAACTCAAACAAGCCATACTACCACAACAACCTACAAACCGGTTGAACCGTAAGGATTGTTCCATGGCATGTATGCAATACAAAATATTTTCATAAGCATCGAATCATTTCATGCATATATCGCATCATTCATTCATCATGATATCATAGCATTCATCCATGCCTAAAAAAAGTTATTGCTACACATGCCATCAAACAACCCCTTTTCACCATGACCCAAGTATGTGAATGCATATGATGAAACATAACCTGACTTTGTCCCAATTATTTAGGTCCCAATATTCCGAGTTTCCTAGGTGAGTGATTCAATGAACCATGTGATGTAATATGGATGTCACATTTTCCCATTTATGAAAGACCTTTATGGATGAATGTAATAGTAATTAGAGACTTGTTATTCCCTATTTTTCTAATTACCGGGCTTGCTGTCCAGAAATTTTCCATTTGCCCAATGACAGCTCAGCAAGGTAAGATCATGATTACGATTCTCAAGGTTTGTATTTTGCCACCACCCTAACATATTAAATGTATCCAGCACTATCTTTCATTCATAAGATTTTCCAAGATTTAACTTTGCCCTTACCTTTAGAAGTTATATGAGCTCTTAACCAGATCTATTCTGAGTATGCGATTTATGACCACCCTACCCTCATGTGAGAAGGGAAAACACTCGTAGAAAGACAAACAACCAATGGTTTCTACATGAAGGAACACTAAATCTTGGTAGGTTTGAAAGGATTTATAAACAACTAAAATAGATAATATCGTGTTATCAAAAAGCAACATAGGTATAGAACCTTTGATAACTTTCCATCAACCGGTCAAAGATAAATTTTCAATCCTTTTTCCAAGCAAAACAAACCTACCATGAGAACTATAGCAAGAACCACACAAGTAGAACAAAATTTTTAGTGGACCAACGTATACCCGGCTGCCCTTTTCCACCCACAATCCGACACAAATCTCGGGGACGAGATTTATTTTAAGGGGGGTAGATTTGTAACATACCCAAAATCTTAAATTTCAAATTTTGCATCTAAAATGTTGAGAATGATTTTTGTGAATTAGAAATCTCATAATTTTCAAATCAAAGACCTAGGTGAGTCTAATATGACTAGTTTTGATATACAAATTTGTGAATAATTTAAAACCTTTTACTTAATAGCTCAAAGGAAGAAAATAAAAAATAGTGTGTGCATGTATTTGCATAATGTATTGTTGTGACTTGAGTCCTTTTGCTTGTTTTCGGATTTGACTAGCATTTCATAATAGGACTTATCAGCATTAATTAAAAAATTGAAGCAAGTACTTAATATATATTTACAAGAATGTATATCCATGTAATATATGAAGTTGAGTAACTAAAAGTATAAATCATGCTCAAGAATCATCTAAATATAATTTTCTAAACACTTAAATGCATTTTCATAATAGCAATCTATGTATATTTTTAAGCTTAGTGAATTTTTAAAAATAATTGGTGTAAGATAAAATCATGGAAAAAGTCATGTGGATTCTAATCACTATGTTAGACTCACTGAAATTTTGGCAAGATTTTATATTCATAAATTATATCTCAATTAAATGGGTCAAACTAGTCAATTTTAATTTGTACTAAACCCTAATCGGCAAAACTCATGACTCATCTAAACATGCATTACATTATATGAAAGTGTATATGAAACATAATTTATTAAAATACCAGCTGATTTATCATGAATTAATATAATTTTTCCATAATTTATTTTATTCGTTTTGACCCCCTAAAAATTCAATTTAATTTCAGCCAGGCCTATTTTCTTTATTTTTCTGAGAATAAAATATAAGGAATTTTTTAGTGCAACCAAGGAAAATGGAAACTAGATCAATTTATCTACCTCCAGAAAAATCCACCTTAATTTATCAAGCCCAAAAATTAAACTATAGATTAAGAAAGAAGAGGGAGAGAAAATAATCCTCGAAATAGTTACAGTCATGTATACCAAAGTTTCTACCCACCCCTCTCACTTTGTCTTGTTTATAATGAACTGGGCCCACATGACAGCCACATGAGCTAGCTGTACCCTGGTACAAAATCACTCCACCGCTTTTGAACCCGAGAGAGAAGGAGAGAACGAGAAAGCGGTGCCGACCAAGCGCAGGAAGCCGTTCGACGCGTGTCCATCGCCGTGTCCGATACCGAGCTCACCATATCTCCTCCCAGCCACGTCAACCCCAGTGTCGACCAAACCAAGATGTAGAGCTCCAACCCTCCGGTTTCATCTCATCTCCGTCGTCGGCTGTGGAGAAGAAAGCGCCACTAATCGCCGTCAAGCAATCTCCATCCCTACCTAATCCACGTTCCATTACCTCCTCAAGACACCGGTTCCATCCCCGCTAATCTCGCTCTCTATCGTAGAGCCAATCACCGGGAACGCCGCCATGCCGATGATGCTTAGGAGCATGCTCCGGACCGCGCCGCCAGTGACATCATCGATGCGCAAGGCAGAGAAGACCACCGCAAGCCGAGTCCTCTCGCCATCAATACCGCCTCGAGGTCCTCTTCAAAAACCCTCAAGAAATTTCAAGAATCACGCACCAACGAGGGAGATCACGGTCGTCTTTCCCGGCGTCGGTCATCGTCGCCGCCATCAATTTCCTTCACTACCGGTGAGATATAATCCGATTCCTTTCGCATACATCACCCTCTTGCAATTCATGACCTTGAGCATGCCTTGATTTGGCAGTTGGATGGCCGACTTGGCCTATCGACGTCGTCCCAGAGCTTTTTACCGCCGTCGCTGAGTACCTCCATCACCGTCGCCTCACCGAGGTTCTTCCGCCGTATCAATCCACTCGGTGAGTCTCCTAGTACCCGAAAGAAACCACATCCATGCATCAAATCAGCCGGACCAAGCCCGTGACTTGTCTTTCACATGCAACCATGAAACCGTCGCCGCTTGCACCATCGCCATCGTCGACTTCGGCCATCTCCGGCGACGAGACCACCGTCGACGGGTTTGCAAGAAAGTCCTCTGCATTTCTTCTTTTGGTTGCATCGACTGAGGAGCCGCCGTTTGCCGCCAATGCCGATGGCAAGCTCACCGGTGAGCTCTGTTGCTACTACTGCTGCTTCCCCTCTCCCATGTCTATGACAGGTGGACCCCACTTAATTAAGCGATAAGAACTGTAATTAGGAGAAGTTTAAAACTTATAAGGTTAACTCTGCAAAAGTGCTTAGTATGACTTGTGGACCTAGGACCTATTTGTAATTAAGGAAAACAATGAGAACTCTTAATACTAAATGTCTTAACACGTGCTAAAGGACTGTGGGTTGATTTATGGATTTTATAGGGACCTATTTGCACATTTGGTCTCACTGACCAGTGGACCCATTCTAATTAAAATCTGAAAAGTATAAAGGAAATAACTAAAGCATTAATAGTTAAACTAAAAATTGTGCAAACTTTGTAAATTCCTAGAAAATTCATCTTAGCTCCATTTTGAATGAACCAAATTCCAGAAGACTCACAAAATTATGATCTTTAATATGGTAGTATAAAACTTACCACTTACAGTAGAAGAAATATCCCTAATTATTTGTGTAAAGGATAATTGGCATAAAGCACAATCTAACTTATAAAATTTGTAGGAAATTAATTTTAGCTCTAAATGAATTGAACTAAAATTTTTTAGAATCATCAAGTCTCAAATTTATTTAGTTAAATTTGAATTCTGGAGCAACTAGTATATATAATGCATCTACTTTTAAGTAATTATAAATGGTCATAATTAATTTGAGAACTTATAAAATCCATAGGAAAATCATGTTAACTCATTTTGAGATGAACTAAATTTTAGTGTACTCACAGAACCATGCTAGTAAGATTCATGTATTGAAACTTGACACTTTCCGTAACAAAGTCATCACTAAATATTTGTGTGGTAAAATAATTACTATAGTGCAAACTACAAACTATAAAATACATACAAAATTTGTTCTAACTCAAAATAATATAATTCCTGATGGGTTGGGTTGGTAGTCTCATGGACTTAGTTTCTATGAATTAAAATGTAGCACATGCAGTATTAGAATCATCTCTAAAATTCGGTATAGCAAATAAAGACTATAGTATATCACCTAGCTTGTAAAATTCATAATAAAATCATGCTAACTCTAAAAATTGTGAAACCAATTTTGTTAAACTCCTGGGGACCAAGCCCTCACTGCAGCAGCCCAACACTTCACAAATATTGGACCTAAAATGCACCTGAATACTAATAGAGCTTAATTAGCCTATGTCATTATAGAATTATAAAATTCATAACTCCCAAATTCAAAGTAATAAAATAAAAATTCTTTCACCATAAATCATGTTTAGTCATTATCTATCCACTATAATGAATTCATTCATATTAGAAGCATTTTGGATTTTTGGTATGATTTGGTGTTTATACGCTACCGTTATTTCGTATAGTGAACGACATCGCTTTCGGTGAGAAGTTTGGGTTTTATAGCTGACCGTGAGGGAGATTCAAACTAAGGCAAGTGCCCTCCTCCTTTGAACACTTTGATCCTATGTTTTTATTGGGCAAACGTTTTCTATTGCAAAGTTGCACACGTTAGATAGTTATGTTTGGAAAAATTATTTGAAAACGATTAAATGGTAGTTATGACATATTTGTTGCATAATCCACCTTGAGATTTGTTATCCTTGATGTTTGTAACCTTAGAATGGTTTAGAATACTCTTCATGTGCTCAAATGGGCTTATAATTGCTAACTATAATGTCATATGCCTAGCCATGCCTAGCGAGATGGTTTTAAACATTGTGATCACCTTATACATTTGAAAATGGGCAATTTACAACTTCTGGACAGGGGTGAGGCCTCTAGTTATTTGTGAAATAAAATGGAGGAAAATCTTAATTCTAGACTTGAGCGGCGAGTGGTGTACATATGGGGTAATAGTTGTGCACCGATAGGGGGAGCGTTCGTCTGAGTCGATTAAGGACCGAACTCTATGTTACCAACTAAGTATACAGTACTGCCACATATGTTAGTATGGGATGACCTTAGCTTATTAAGTTGTTTAGTGTTTAGCCTTGCATATTGGTAAGCCGGAGTAGAATAAATTAGTCTAAGCGATGATTCATAGGAACTACCCATGTGTGTGTTGAATTTATTGTTAGCGAATATTACTAGCTGTGTGTGTTCTGTGAGGGGACGGATGGTCCGCCTCACAGCATGGGCGTCTAAGTTTGTCCAAATTCAATAGTATAGTGCCTCGTGGGGGAATGGATGTGTTCGCTACCACGGCGTTAGGTTTAAGGCGTGGGCCCGCCACCTAATGGCTCTGGGTCATTCCTAGGGTGGATTCACACTTGCCGTTGCTGATGCAAGGCTAGACACTAGGCAATGTAATGGCTACGTTGTGACCTCTAGTCCGCACTCAACATGTAGAGTGTGGGGTGCTAGGCCGACACCAAACCAACTAGAGTGTAGCCTCTGGGCTTGTATCACATCATGTGGACTTGTACGAACTCTGCAGAGTTAAAACTAACCGGTTAGCCGTGCTCACGGTCAAGAGCGATTTGGGGAAATAGCATGAGTGTAATTTTATTCTTTCTAAAACACTTTATAAAATGGTTGAGGATGGGAATTTGATGATGTCGGTGACATGGGACCGGGGGTATCATGACTAGAGGCTTGAGTAGCCGCGGTCACCCACGTGGCCTGACCCCCTCGGGGAGGTCGGGCCCGAGGGTGACGTGGCCACCCCTCCCTCTGTCTCCCCGAGGGGTCGGGCCGCTCCCGTTTCGGCCCCGAGGGCTGGGGCGCCCCGACCCCCTGTGATTTTGGCGCCACGTGTGTGGGTTAGGTGAGCACAGCAGGGCTCACCTAACCGCATTTATAGCGGATCAGACGAGCGCGCCACGCCGCATTTAATGCGGCGCAGCGCACGCTTATTCGGTCCGTGACCGGTCACGGTGTGTGACCAGTCACGGACCGATCAGATCGCGGGTTAGGTGGCGACAGGCGGCCTGTGGCACGCCTCGCCCCGTCCCGTCAGAATGATGAGAGCCTCCTGGCTCTCGTCCCTAGCCAGAGCCGGCATGCTAACTCCTGGAGTTGGTATGTCAGTCCCGGTCAGATCCATTCCAGACTTCAGCGCAAGCATGGCAAGGAAGTCGCTTGCCGTTTAATGAAGGTTGAAACGGGCGTCCACCGGGAGAGCTGACGAGCAGGGCAGGAGGCGTGTACCGTGCCTGTCAGAGGTCTTTTCCGGCTGTAGACTAGCCCTGATTGTAAAAAGAATGTTTTCTTTCTTAGGCAGCTAGAGGCCCATGTGGTGACCTCTTGCCAGATAAAAGGAGGCCCAGGCCTAGGAAAGAGGGGGGAGACTCCGGCGAATACGCTCTGGGGACCGAACTCTCTTTGTATTGCTGGAGGCCCTCAGATCCACCAGAACACAGGAGTAGGGTGTTACGCTTCTCAGCGGCCCGAACCTGTCTACATCGCCCGTGTTTCGTGCGTTTCATCTCTCGCTGACGTTCCCCAGATCGAGGGCGAAGAACCTCACTTAGCGCCCCCGGCCGAACCGGCAAAGGGGGGCCCGCGCGGTCTCCCGGTGAGGAGCTCCACGTTTCGTCATATGATGATTTTGATTATAATGATGACTTGATATCAGGGAAGGTGCAAGTGTGATGTTTATGATTTATGATGATGTTAATGAGGAGGAATGATGATTATGTTGCTAAAATTATTTATATTGATCACCATGCTTTACTTTATATACTTATTCTACAAATGTTTATAAAGTTACCGTTTGTAAAATATTGTGAACCAACTTAGCTTTATGCAAATGAACCTACAAATAGCCATTCTTTGATAATTAGAGCTTGCATGTATGTAGGATTGTATTGCCTTGCCAGTACATTAACATGGTTAATGTACTGACACTTGTATCTTTTGTGAGTTGTTTGTCTAAATTGTTTTGCAGGTATAGTTGAGTGCTGTGGGTTTCGTTGTTCTCTTTCAGGATGGTTCATTATGGGTCTACCCCTAGTCGAATTGCTTATGGGTCTTAGGTAAATAAGCTTCCGTGCAAACCTTTAATTATAAGGCCGTTTGGCCATATGTATCCTAGACTTAGATTCTAAATTATTTGTGTATTAGTAATCCTTGTTTATGAATATCATTTGCTTTGATGAAAGTGTCTTGGTATATTCTAGCTTATAGAACTATCTAGACATGAGTATGGATATTGAACAAATGAGATGTTGTAGAGCTTAGCAAATTGTCAAGTCTCCTGGGATATGTAACACATCTGGTCGCTGCCTTCGTGTGGTTTGACGGGCACGTCTCAGGCTGAAGTTGACTGGCACGCTAAGTCCCAGCAACATCTCTTTTGCTCAATATTCGGCACTACGTAATTTATATTGGATAGTGATTAGTTGTGATCATGAGGCACATTGAGGCTTGAGTGGCTATTATGCGTGTATGGATTCCACTCTCCCAAAATCATGTGGACACCGGACAATATAATTTTTGGGTGCTCGACACATAGGCAACGACCGTATCTAAGACCTACTGAGCGTTATCGTCATCAGCAACCTCCTGGTAGTAAGCATATGGATCCTCCAAAGCATCATCTCCAACTTCTGGTTGAGTTGTAAATTGCAAGGGTGAGTACCAACCGTACTCAGCAAGCCACCACAACAACAATGCATATGATAAAGGGTATTTCAAGGAATGGCTTCAGGTTCTTTTGCGTAAAGCAAGTTTTATAAATCTTTTCACAAGCCTAAGACCTAGCATAGACTGATCAAATTTGAATACCATAGTTCATTAATCAATGACGGTTCTGTCCACCATCCAATGTGATCCCAAGGATAGCTTCCGCCATTGGGTCATCATGGTTTTCTGGGGTTTACCCCATCTCGCCTCACGAGAAGTGGATCCACCAGCATAAAAATCATCATGCAATATCCCATCCCAAACAGTTTAAGAATCTAGAGTCTAGCCAAGTGTAACACACGTCCCGGTGCTCAATAACCGCGAGCACAGCTATTCGAATAGATTTGATTTACTCACACTGCAGTGGATGTACACTTTACCCGTACTCCGCGACTGCCCAACGCATGAGCCTTGTCCCAATACATGATACGCGTCACGACAAAGCATTTCAATAACCTCACGTTGGCAGTACCCACTCCATGAACTTGCATCCTCATGTACTCTAGGCGTCACAAGTTTCTAGCAGTGAGAGGAGTTCTGGCGCTCCTGGGGAGGGAATACTTATGCATGCATTAAGTTATAATTAAGTTTAGGTTTACACATGGCGGTCCTACCGGTAGCAACCCCACCATAGGCCCCCGCCTCTCATACACATCCAGAAGACCACTATGCATGGATACTGCCTCTGCTCGGCTATTTACTCTGCTAGGTCTACCACTCGGCTATTTACTCTGCTAGGTTTATACCCATTCGAGAAGTACGGTTGTACGGGGGTCGTTTCATGCTTAGCTTCATGGCTTGGTCCTTAACTGACCAGGGTCAGCACTTGCCTTTACTGGACACCACCCAAGTCCTTCAGCTGCCCCAGTCGAAAAAAGTTGTATAGTTTTATTTTTCCTTTCACAAATCATGTCATCTATGTGATGGCAATGTGGTGCTCATGTCTCCACATGCCGCAACTCAACCACCTTCCCAAGGATTGTTGCCCGAGCATAAAGCATTTTGATAAATATAAATATGCATGATTCTAAAGTAGCATGGCTAAGCATTGTCAAGTATTGACTAAAAACACGATATTGTGGATTACATAGATTTGCATGGGTAATCAATATCAAGGGCATGGCATATAGCAAGGTAGGGCATTCACATATATTCATATAACATGCAAACTTTATTTTAAATCTAAAATAAGTTCACAACCGGTTCAACATGCTCAAGGTTTAGTGATGACTTGCCTTGCTCGTAGTCCCGCGGATCTTGATCCTCGCTCGGAACCACAACTCCCTTGGGGTCAAGAATTACGTGTGAAAGAATTTATTTGAATTCAATTAGAATTAAAATAAAATCCAATTAAAAAGCGAGCGTGAGCGTCGAATTTCTTTATCGATTCCATCATTTGCGAAATAGTACTATTCCAATTTTAATCCATTTCGCCCTAAAGTATTGGCGTTAGTCGATTAAAGTATTTTACCCATTTTAATTTACGAGATTCCTAATAAATCCACCCTATAATTAGATTCCTATAATAATTAGCCCACAATTTCTACCACACTTCTATCATTCTCAAAATAAATAAATAAATAAATAAATAAATAAATAGATAATCTCTCACAATCTATAATTAATCCCCTAACCTCTATCTATTTTCTTTTTCTTTTTCTAAATTTCTTTTTCTCTCTTTTTTTCTTTTCTTTTTCTTTTTATTCTCTCTCTCTCTTTCTTTTCTGCCTCTCTCTCTTTTCTCTTCTTCTCTCTCTTTCTTCTTCTCTCTTCTCTCTTTGCGTAGGCGGTGGCCGACGGGGAAAGGAGGGGGCTTACCCGACCGGCGGGGTGTTGGCACAGCGGCGCGCAGGGCGTCGGCGCAACACGGCGGCGCGGCGGCAGCAAGGCGGCGGCTCGACGGAGAAGGGAAGGAGAACGGGAAAAGTGGGGAGAAGGGGAGAAATAGGGTGGGGAGGAAGGGAGGAAGAAAGGGGGTATTTATAGGTTGGGAGGGGTGGCCGGCGGTGGCGGATGGAACGGTGCGGCGCGCGGGGCTCAAGGCAAGCGGCGACGCGACGGCAACGGCAATGGCGCGGCGACAGCGCGCAGCGCACGGGGCGCAAGGTGGCGATGGCGACGCGACGGCAACGGCGCGGCAGTGCGCGAGACACGAGGCGGCATGGCGAAGGGAAGGGCGGTGATGGTGACGCGACGAGCGTGGGGCTCGGCGCGGCTCAGGGTTCGAGGCGATGGCGATGGCGCGGCAGCGCGCGGGGCGCAAGGTGGCTCCTGATGGCGATGACGCGCGGGGCGCGAGGCGGCGCGGCGACGCGACGGGCGTCGACGGGACAGCGCGATGGCAAAGGCGGCCGGGCGTTCGGCCGAGCTAGACCCGAGTCGAACTCCTGGCGCGCAATGAATAGTGCTGCCAGGATTTTTTTCCTTTTCTAGTGTTTTCTTGCTAAAAAAATAGATAAAATTGCTATTTAAATTTATATCACCATTTAAATATTTGAATGACAATATTTCGCATTCAAATGCGAATTTGCCCAACCTTAATAATATTTAAATATTCAATATTTATTTAAGTCCTTTTTAATAATTCCTATACTTAGGGGGTCGTATATATATATTTATTTATTTGTAATTTCCTATTTAATGGTATAAATTTATCCTATCCAAAAATTATAAATCGCTAAGCCATCCATATGGAAATTTTACTGAATACCAACCTTGCCTAAATTTTGTTTTAACTATATTTTAATTATTCATTTTGCCAATTTCTATTTAGGGTTTGTACCTAATTAATTCCTCTTTATATAATGATTAATTAAACTCCGCAACTAAAGATCCAAATAAAAGGGCAATTAAATTTGGCATGATGCTAGTTTTGGTTAAAAGTTTTTTTTGAAAGTACGTGTTTTAGGGTTTCATTTTCATTGGGCGAATTTTCAGGGTGTTACACATGGAAGGGCTGGTCGGAGGCAACAAGCTCACTTCTAGAGGTACCCATTGCATCGAGTGTGCTGGCGAAGAGGAGGTTGATGAGCTGCCGCCGTCGATGAGGACACGTTCCACCTTGATATTCCAAATAGTAGGTTCGACTACTATCGGATACCAGCCTAGTACGATTGTTGTTGTTGGGTGGTCATCCTCAGAGAACTCGATCTTCTGGTTAGACCATTTCATCTTAGTCGCGACTCCTTGTGACATAGAGCAGACTTCGTGTTCTACCTTCTTATACTCCCTTTTAGAGGTGTACGTCGTAGAACCATTGAAGATATGGGCTACATGTAGGTCAAAATCTGGGAACACGGGTTCGTTGTCCGACGAGAGATCATCAGTGCTCCTCTCAACCACACGAACTCGCTTTCCTTTTTCGAGGGCCAGCTGTTTTGCCAATACTTTCTAGAAGACCTGGTACTCCTCCAAAGTATGTGTGCTGGTCTTGTGAATTAGGCACCATTGTCGTACTGGTTCATCACCTTGAAGGGCTAGGCGCTTTGGGGGTCAGTTTGCTTGTTCTACAACAAGGACCTCTATCTCCGCCTTGTGTTTTCCTTCCTTTTTGCGATTTTATTTCTTCTTTTTGGTAGACTCTGGTGCCTCCTTGTTGTCTGATTGCTTTTCCTTGACCACCTTGTTTTTTCATCTTTCCTCCTGAGGGTGTCATCTGCGTGAGCACACCTGTCGATGATCTCGAACAGCTTCATGGTAAAAGTGATTCGCCTTGTCGCCAGCTCTTCGATGGTGTATCGATCTCGGATGTCTGACTTGAACGCGCATATGACAGAAGCATCAGTGATCTCGGGGATCATATTCCATCACTCGTTAAAACGCCGTATATAGTCCCTTAAGAATTTGCCCGGATTCTGCCTAAGGGCATGTTGATCGTCCTCGACCGCATGCCGCTTATATGTTCCTTGAAAGTTGGTGACGAATTGCTGCCATAGATCTTCCCAGGAAGAAATCGAGCGAGGTAGGAGGTGTACCAACCATGACCGAGCAGATCCTTTCAATGCTGCAATGAAGTAGTTTGCTAGTGCGTTGTCGTCTGCGTAGAGAACTGTAGAGTAGACGTGCAGAAACTCCTCTGGATCAGTGCTACCGTCATACTTTTCTAACGCTGCGGGACGGAACATGTTTGGCCATCACACCTCTCACAGAGTAGGTGTGAAAGCCCGACATCCGCCTCTCAGTATAAAGGGTGGACGATGTCCTCGTGGCCTGCGAGAACCGCCTTCAGTGGATGATGATGATAATGAAGGGTCACCGTAGTCGGGGGTGCGGCCCCTTGACCTATGGCCTTGCCTTGGTCCTTCCTGGAATTTGGGGACCGTGAGTTTCGTTGTCGTCGGTTTTCATCATGTTGTTGTCGACCTTGATCGTTCTCGCCCTGTTGACTTTGGTGGTCTTGACGATCTCGATTGTTGTTGCGATCTCCTCGGTTGTTGTTGTTGTCCCGCCCTCTGTTGACGGTGGTCGACATCGTTCCGATCTTGTCGCTCCCGCCTACGCCCATTCAAATGATAGTGAAGATTGCGGTCATCTTGATCAGGAGGGGGATAGTGAAGATCGCGGTCATCTTGATCAGGAGGGGGTTGATTGTCCTGTCTTATCGACGATGCGTTTCGAGGATTGTGGCCCAGATCTCGGGTAGGGTGTGGACTAAGAGCGTCCTCGGCATCATCGTTCTCTGGTACTCGGTCTCTACCTCGAGGACGAGGATCTCGAGAAGGACATTGTGGGTTTGATCCGGCCGCGGCCAAGAAGATAGAGTTGAAGTTGGCTACCGTTGATTGTATCCGTCTCACCCAGTCATCTGCTTCTGGGAAGGTAACTGGATCAAACAGAGTTTGTTTTAGCAACGAGTTGACAACGGTGAAGTGCTTGGCAGGAGTTCGAATCAGCTCCTCAGGTTGGTGAGACGCAACAGGAGCAGGTGGTTCTTCTCCTGAACGAACTTCACCTTCTTCACATACATCCTCGACGATCCCTTCGATCACATTCACTTCATGCGGAGAGTTAGACCTTGAAGATTCCAGGCTGTGAAGAACGGAGGGTTTGCAAGGATCGATGTCAATGATTCCGACCAAACAATTTGGGGTTTCTATAACATCCTGAAAATTCGTAACAATAAAAATCACTAAAATTTCAAACTTTTTAAAACTTTTGCATCATGCTGGTTATTATGGTTGATTATTGCTTGGCCAACCATAAATTGTCACAATGAAAAATCAAATTAAAGATGCACATCTAAATAAATACAATTTATGACAATACATCATTTGTTATTAACCCCATAAATATTTATGCAGGAGAAAGCAAAGCCAAATGAAGTACAAGTTAAATATTAGGCATCTATAGTACAAATTATTGGGTAAATATTAAACAACCGAACCATGTTAATAGCCTGATCTCATGAGAATACTCAGATTAACTTCAAACTCACCACATGAGATGATGGTCATTTGAAAGGCATCACATGTAATGATAGCCCTTTCGGCAGGGTGTCATGTAATATAGGTGTACATAAAATAATGATCACCACTGTAATAATTCGTTATATAAAAGAGTGTTCCACTATAATAGTAATAATTGATATTTAAAAATGCTTTATCAAGCCTCTCATGGCATAAAATTCACTCATATAAAATAATTGGTCATAAATATAAAAATATTGACCATATTCATTTAGGTGAAATTACAAAATTTTGAATGAATTTTAAAATTGAAAATCAACTCAAATTGCAAAATCAGGAAGAGTACTGTTCATGGGCCGCCAAGTGTTCGACAAGGGTCCAACCCGGCCGACACCACCCCGCGCCTCACGCCCCCACGCCACCATGCCGCGCCGCGTCACGTCCCATCGCCGTCAGCTGCGCTGCAGCCTCGCGCCCCGGGCCGCCGCGCGCCGCGCGCTGTCGCCGTCGCCCATCGCCGCGCTGTCGCCGTCGCGAGCCGCCTCGAGCCCCTCCCGCGCCGTGCGCTGCGCCTCGTGCCCGCGCGCCGCGCGCACGTCCCGTCCGCCCGCCCGCGCGCCAGCCACCTCTCCTCGCTCCCCTATAAGAACGCCCCCCGGCCCCTACCCCTCCATCCCATTTTCCCCCACTCCCCTCTCCTCCCCTCCCCGCGCCGGCCGTCGTCGCCGCCGCCGCGGCCTTGCACCGCCCGCGCCGACGCTGCCGTCGGTAACCGGCCCCCTCCTCTCCTCCATTCGCTGTGCCGCCGCAGAGAGAGCCCGAGAGAGAGAGCCGAGAGAAGAAAGAAAGAAGGAGCCGGGAAGGGGAGAGAGAGAGCTGGAGGGAGAAAAAAAACGGAGAGGAAGAGAGAAAAAAGAAAAGAGGAAAAGAAAAGAATAAGGGAAAAAGAAATAAATAAATAAAAGTAAAGGGATTTAGGGAAATTGGAGATTTAATTTATATATAGACACATATATATATATGGGTTAAATCGGTAAATCCATCGTCGATTATTTTAGAAACCTATAGAAAATAAATCGGGATTATTTAATTAGAATTATTCACTTAATAGGTTATTTCTTTAGTGGGTTATTTATTTAGCTAATTATTTAGATCTTTATTTATTAGGTCATATACGCGTATATAATAATCGGAGGATTAATCGTCGGTCATTTCTAAAACTTCTATAAAATAGATCGCGGCTATCTATTTAGATATCTATTTAGTTGGTTAGTTTTTACTCATTAATCAGGTTATCCGCTTAATTAGTCATTGTGATTATTTAGTCATTTATTTATCGATTAGGGTTAATTATTATTATCAGAATCTAATTTATTCGAAATCGCGTAAATTAAAATGAACTAATACTTTAATCGGTTAACGCAAATATATTAGGACAAAATGGATTAAAAATAAATGAGTTAGGAACAGTACCTTTTCATAATTTCTCAAATTAATTCAAATTTGAATCTTTGAACAATCATAACTTATTCATTTTAGCTCCGATTTGAGTGAGATTTGAACCTAAATTCATCTAAATTCATAAGATTTTCAATAATATATAATTCACTATTTAATAAAATATATTTATAAAATAATTAATATCAAATGATTGGATAAATAACTAGCTTAAAATTCTGCTCCCTCAGCATTCTCCCTTCTCCATTCCTGCCAGGCCCAGCCGGCCCAGCCTGCCCCCGCCCAATGGTCGAGCCAGCCTGGCAACCCGTCGAGCCGGGCTGGACACCACCCCGGCTCGATCCCCTTTCTTCCCTAAAGCGTCCGACGCCGCCGCCACGCTCAATCGCCATCCAGGCCACGGAGTTCGAGTTGCCCGTGCCGCCGGCGAGCTCACCGCCGGTTTTCCCTCCATTGCTGTTCCTCTTCGCCGCCGAAACTCGCCGCGCCCCGCCAAAACCCTAGCCACCAAGCCGCGTCGTCAAGTCGTCGTCGCACCGCTGCTCCCCTCCCCGTGCGCCTGCTCAACCCGGTCCCATGTCATGATGGACATGGCGCAAACGTCAACGAACCGTGCACCAGGACCACCTCCCACGCGCCCGCCGCACTGCCCGCCGCGCAAGCCGTGCGTCGCGCCGCTCTGCACAAACGCAAGCCGTGTCGGCCCTTGCGTGTTGCACGCACGAAACGAGTTGCCGCCCTCGGCACAACACCGTGCGACGGCGTCCGTGCCTGAGCCGCTTTTCCCGCCTCCCGTGGGCCCACGACGACGACTTTGGCACCCGCGCTGTACCACACCACCATTAATGGCGGCAAAGACTTCTGCGACCTTACCCAATTTCCGCGCGGCAAGTGGGTGCCGGCCATCACCTTCCTCGGCCTCACCTTCGAGTGTGAGCCAACAAGACGAGGCCGGCCATGCCTATAAAAGGCCTTCGCATCACCCAACCTCGCCTCTCCCTTTTCCCCATCCTTGCGCACACTCGCCGCAGCCTCCGTTTCCGCTTCGAACACCTTGAGCGAGGTTGGACGTACACCATCGTGTGCATGCGCCGGCAAGCCGCCCTGAAGCACACAGGAGCTTCGCCGAGGACGAACCGCGAGCCATCGTCGCTAGAGCAGCGTGGACGAACAGTGAGCTCAACCGTCCCCAACCCGTTCCTCAACGCCCGTCGTTGTGCCGCTGTCGCCGCTCAGGTGTGCCGCTTCCCGGCTGGAGCTCGGTTAGAAATCAGCCGCCGTCCTTCCCTCCTCCCTCCTGTGATGAGGCATCCACCCAACCATCGATGCCGCGAAACTTGGCGTGTCACCGTGCTCGGCCTCACCTCTCCGCACGCAAGCGCGCGCGTGAGCCCGCACTCTATTCAGGGGCGCACCAAGCCACGCGAACCACCCCGCCGTCCTGGAGCGCTTACGAGCACCGTCCTCTCGTCGGTCAATGCCCCTAAGGTCCCCGAAAACCTATCCCCATCGGCCCCACCGTTGATTAAACCCCTCCTCACTAGCGGTTCTGTCGCGTCGCCAAGCCGGTCGCGAGTTCACCGACGACCTCGCCCTTCCGCTCCAACCTCTACCACAATAGCTAGGGACTGCGGTCCTCTAGCCTCTAGGACGCTAACCCGAACCCCGCCCCATCCGATGGGCCATGGGTTCCGACGAATTTTTCCGAAGTCGGGCTCTGACCGTCATATCGCTGCTGTCCTCGGGGACACGACGCTCCGGCCACTTCCGACCACCACTCTTCCTTGAGCAGGCATTGGCGAGCCCCTAGGTGCTATCGAAGCTCTCCCTTACACCCCCGCACTGCCACGGCCACTGCTTCACTGGCGCCCATGGCGACCGAGCACGGCTGGCCGCCATACCCAACCCTCGCTGCCGCCCTAGGCCACCCCAGCCGGCGCGCCGCGATCCATGTACGGTGGAGGCCCCTTGGGTACCGTCACCACCGGCCGCAACCCCTTCCGAGCTACTCACCACCGGCACGCACTAACCCTCACGCTGGTGCCAGCTCCTGTGCGCGAGAGAGAGGGAGAAGAGAGAAGAGAGGAAGAAGAAAAGAGAGAGGGTGGCTGACAGCTGGGCCCCACCATGAAAGTTTTTATTTTAAAATCTAATGAAGGAGATTAAAATTAAATATGTAATTAATCTATTAGATTGATAGTGGGCCCCACTCCCTTAATATTTTGGTTAAAAACTAATGAAAGTAATCAACTTAATGAAATGGTGTGTAGTCGTACTCAACCACTCGCAGAGGTGGTGGGAGAATCGCTACCACGCTGGTCGAGAATTAAGTGTGGAGTCGTACTCGACCACTCGTAGAAGATTTATAGAGTTGATAAGATTGCTACCTCTTTGGTTGAGAACCAGATGTGTAGTCATACTCGACCACTCGTAAAAGATTTGTAGAGTTGGTGAGATCGTCCCCACGCTAGTTGAGAAACAATTGTGTAATCGTACTCGACCACTTGTAGATGATTTGTAGAGTTAGTGAGTTCGCCACCACACTGGTTGAGAACCAGATGTGTAGTCGTACTCGACCACTCGTAGAAGATTTGTAGAGTTGGTGAGATCGCTACCACGCTAGTTAAGAAACAATAGTGTAGTTGTACTCAACCACTCGTATAAGATTTGTGGAGTTGATGAGTTCGCCACCACGTGATATCGCTACCACGCTGATTGAGAATCAGATATGTAGTCGTACTAGACCACTCGTAGAAGATTTGTAGAGTTGGTGATATCGCTACCACGCTGGTTGAGAACCAAATATGTAGTCGTACTCGACCACTCGCAGAGGTGGTGAGAGAATCGCTACAACGCTAAGTGTGTAGTCATACTCAACCACTCGTAGTAGATTTGTAGAGGTAGTAGATTTGTAGAGTTGCTGAGATCGCTACCACGCTGGTTGAGAACCAGATGTGTAGTCGCATTCAACCATTCGAAGAAAATTTGAAGAATTTGTGAGATCGCTACTAGACTGGTTGAAAACCAGTGTAGTCGTACTCAATCACTCGCAAGAAAGCTTGAGTTAATTATTACATGTGTATCTCATGTTGTCAGCATGACTCCACGTATCCAACATATACATATCTCACTGTTGATGGAGGAATGGTAATGTAAAAGGCTTGAGCGATCACTGGCAGTATCTTCCTGGCAGCCTACGTATCCAACATATACATATCCTCACTGTTGATGGAGGAATGGTAATGTAAAAGGCTTGAGCGATCACTGGCAGTATCTTGCTGGCAGCCTCCGACTTTGTCCCCTTGGGAACACAGTATCTTCCTGGCCTGCTCTAGTAGTAAAATCATCATGTAATGAACATTTTTTCTACTCTTTACTCTTGAGATATCCTTACATAAGGGACTTGTTTCTTGTGTAGTTTATAATGGTATTGGAATGGAATAGCTCTGTTTGCCTTGATTCGACATCCACTGTAGAGCATATAAAAATTTTGGACATTGGTTTCCTTTTTGTGAACATAATAATGTATAATGATCTGCCAGTTTATCTTCGCATTCGATGATAAACGGATTATATGAGCTGCCATGCTCGTGCGGCCCTGTTCTTTTCTTCTAAAAGAGTGCGGATAAAAGATAAAGTTTCGTGACACGCTTTTCAATCTCTCAAACGGTACGTTTCGTACAAAAATTTTTAATATGAAAGTTGCTCTAAAATATCAGATTAATCCATTTTTTAAGTTTGTAATAATTAAAACTCAATTAATTGTACGTTATTGTCACCTCGTTTTGCGTGAAACACTTTATCTTCGTCTTTATCTTTATCTTTCAAACAGGGCCTAGCATCCTGACCAATCTCCTCTCATCTGGCTCTTTTTAAACCCTGCAAGCTGTTCCAAGCTGATAGCTGCCTGAATCTAATCTAAGCTGATAGCTTGTTCAACGGCAAATTTCATAACGACAACCACCATGCAAAAGGACCACATTCAGGCCAGCACATCACATAATTCGAATTAACCAAGTTAACCAAAATGACGACGATATGAGATTAGATATCAATGTTAGCATGCAAGAACTACTCAAACCCTCGTCACATTGTACTTGACCACAAGGCATGTCCATACATGATAACATCAAAATTTAAGGAACTCCAGGGCAGATAAATTGTCGAGTGTTGTGCTAAACATAACATTCTCTCATGTTCCTGACCTACGCCTTGATGGCATACTTCCTCATGGGGAAATACTTCTCACGCTTCTTTTCCCTCTCCGTCTTCAGTGAAAGCTGTGATATGGCAACCGTGGAAAATGTCAGAAGTCGGATGCGAGTACAACACAACTAGATTAGGTACAAGACACTAGAAAATCAAACATAAGTTTAGGAAGACAAAAGGTGGCTTCCTGTTTCTGTAAGAATTAAAAAGGTGGGCCTTGATTTTTCAAAGAGTGCAGCAAATAATTCCTTTTATCTACAGTTCTCTCTAAATATCTTCCTATATATCATATCCAGACAAGCACAGCCAAGTACCAACTGCCAAAACAAACAAAAATGTAACTACATATATCTGGATATTGTGTGAGCAATATGTATTCGTCCCAGTGCTCATGTATTCCACATTCCACATGGAAAAAAATGATGCCCCATTTTTATCTGTTTCGTACTAGCTGCTAGGAAGTGATTGACGACGAGGGACGCATACAATCTGACAAAACTGATTATATTGCTCACAATTTTTTTAAGGAAAGCAATTCTATAGCAAGGACTATAATGAAATCTACAATTACAAACCATGCAAAACAATTGTACAATTTAACAATCAAAAGCAACCAACAATAATGAAACATCACGCAGTTAACAAAATGGTGTAGCATGCAGATGGAGCAGTACAGTACAACTCACCGTATTAACTAAGTTATCTACTCCAATGGTAGTACACATTTCATACAAAAACAAAACAAAACAACCTAAGCTAAGTTAAAAGTTTGAAGGAAGATAACACCATGTGAATCCCTAACAGCATGAGACAGTATCAGTAGTAGAATGTGTAGAAATCTATACCTGGTGCTTGGTGAGGCGGCGGCGGATGGCGCGGGTCTTCTTGGGGCGGAGGTCGAGGGGGAGGAGGCTCTTTTTCTTGTACGCCTCACGCAGCGCCGCCCTCTGCTTCTGCGAGATCACCGTCAGCACGCGCGCGATCGATGTGCGCACCACCTTGCTGCAAGACGAATCCCCCACGGATTCGATTCGACTCGCTTCAGTTCGATTTCGACTCACAAGAACACAGGGAGATGGGAGAGAGCGAGCTAGCGAAGCGCATACATCTTGGAGAGCTTGTTGGGGGCGCCGCCGGTGACCTTGGCGACGCGGAGGAGGGAGAGCTCCGCCTTGAGGTCCTTGAGCTGGGCCTGCAGCTCCGCCTTGTTCTTCCCCCGAAGCTCGTTAACCTTGATCCGGGCTGCAACCACCCGCCATTTACATAAGGTTGGATCCGCAGAGAGCGGGCAGAGAACAACAAGCATCAGCGACGGACTGTTGTAGCTTACCCATGGCGACTGTGGCGGCGTGGCGGCGGTGCTGCGCGGCGGGCGGCGGGGCGGAGGCGGTGCTAGGAAAGGAAGAGGAGAGGTGGCGGCGGCGGAGGCTTATATATAGAGGAGAGAGAAGGCGAGACGCCGCGGAGAGGAAAAACCCTAGGCTGAGTTGAGATGGGCTTTCATGGGCCTTATTGGCCTTTATGGTGGATGGATGGGCCCAAGGACTGATTAAGGTGAGTTGAAATGGGCCTCCTATAGGGATTCGAGGATTTGGATTTGTCGGTTTTCATGGTAACAGCTCGGAAACGAAAGTTTCATAAAAAATTTGAGTTTTAGCTTGAGTTTTTCTAAACTTGACCGGATTAGTGAACTTTTAGCTGAACCGGAGCAATAAAGCTGATACCTGTGGTTTTCGAGCAGTTATCATCGGTTTCGTGAATGTAGTATTTCATGGCTATGCTCGCACTATCAAAGTTGTACTAGTACTATATTTTTAAGGACTTGTTTGATAAATGTGTTAACAGAGGTGGGATTGGAAAATTGAAATGGGTGGAGGGGATTTAGTGTTGCCTCTTGATTGGCTGGACATGATTTCCCTACCGCATTTGCCAAGCATGTCCTAAGTTGCTCCCTTGACACTATAATTTAAACAAAAAAAATTACACAATCTTATTTGACATTTTTATTGTCTTTTTGGGCCATGTGAATCTTGGAGGAGCAAATAAGGAATTTGCTTGCCAATTGACCCAATGCGGTGTGCTGGCTCAAATCTATCCATGATGGATCAGATCCAGACTAGAGTTATCAAACTAGAACGGCTTATCTATCATCCGTCCATCAGAAGCAAAACTAAAAAAACTAGACGAAAAATCTTAAGGCTCAAACAATAAACAGATTGGCAAACAAGAGAGAGAGAAAAAAAATCCGAATATATGAATCCAACATGATCCAAACTGCCACTCACTCTAGCCCCCGTTTCAGCTTGAACGGGGCAGGTTCTCACCAACAGCTAGCTACGTACGTACGCCACGACACGAGCCACTACTCTCCCATCAACAAAAATGTGGTGGTTTTTTCTTAAAAATTCCGCAATGTGCAGCAACGTATGCAATGCAATGCTATATATCCCTCACCCCTCATCACCACCGCTACGTGTGCAACAGGTACACGAGGAGACAGGACAGAGCAAGGGGAAGGAATGGCGCGGCGGCGAGGCGAGATTGGGCGGCGCCGGAGTCGTCGCCGGAGCCGAGGTCTGGGGGGCTCAGGCCACCGGCGTCGGCGGCCGGCGGTGATGGTATGCCGCCGGTTGATCCTGACTGCCCTGCAGTGCTGCACAGAGAAAATGAGATCTCACCATGATCAGCAGACTGACTATTTTTTTTAGTTATTCAACTGTCTTACAGGTTAGTACTCAGTAACGTAATTCTGTTGATCTGCCTTTTGTAATGTAATTGAGCATCTTTAACAGGTTTGAATGTCACAATTTCTGGTGAACCCAATGCACAGTACAATATTAAAAACTTATTTATAGACGTGATGTATCGTACCGGTCGATCGATTAAGGGCCGAAATGCACATGTTATTTTTCAGAAAAATAAATACAGCTTATTTTGTCAAAACATCGGTTAATAAATAAAATGCACGGTTACACAAAGTGAATCTGTTTTTAATAGAGTTAGGTAAAATACATTTCTTTTTGTCAAAAGATAGGTAAAAAATACATTTAAAAATGAACAAAGGTTCTTTTCTAGAAAAGAACTACAGCTCTTTTTGGGAACAAACATCAATTTGATTGTGAATACGTGGTGTTTTAATCAGAAACCTAATTTGTGGTGTCCCCCTTCTCTTTTGCGTATACATGGATCGATCAATGGTAAATCCCTTGGACAATATTCCTTAGTTACTCGAAACAAGAATTCTAACTCAGGTTAAACCATATTGTCTGGCCGTAGTGTGTATCCTAACAAATTAACCCCACTAACATTATATACTAAATCACAAAATAAACCATCATTACGACTTCTTCTGTGAAAACCCAGACAATATGTATTGGGCTGTGTCCTTGGAAAACTAGAAATTTTCTGTAAGGAGAGCACTGTAATGAAACTTATTTCTTGGATCTGACTTGGTTCACTTTAAGGACTTAATGCATTCACAAAAAGTGTTTACATTCAAATCCCATTAGTTACACCAACTAGCATTATTATTTTGATGTGCAGGTCTAATTCATGCAATTATGTGAGCACTGTCCATTGTGGTGGGAGTTAAGAAGAGTTGTGAAGTGAAATAACTGAATATTCAGAGAGCTCTAAAAGCTATCTATCTACAACTTAGTATGCTGCTACTCTTTTACGCGATTTTATCTTCTATAAAAAAGATTGTTTTGCTTAGCTATATGAGATGAGATTTCTAGACATTCGACAGATGTACTCCATATGGAACAGATTAATAAAGTGATAATATATGATGGGTTTACCTTGGTGATGCTGGGTAGGTGCATGATCCATAACCTGAAATAGAGGAACAAGCAGAGTAAGTACACACACAGTTTACCTCGAAAACAAAAAAACAAAAAAAACACAGAGAGAGGAGTACACAGAGAGTTTAAATGGTGTGCACCTTGAGGGATCTCAAGAAGATAACAAGAAATCATGGATGATTGGATGCACACGGTAGATTTATCTAAAGCAACCTCAATATACTAGAAAAACTAAAAAAGGAACAAAATACGAAAATTAAAGACAGGCCTATATCAGAAGAAAGGAAACTTAGATATTAGCATTTCAAGAACTATTTCTGGTTCCATACTTCCATTACAGATCCAACTCATTTGTTACACTGCCAATTGCAGCTTACAAGTAAACATGCAGTCTGTAAATACCTAAGGTGCTAGGTAGAAATCAACGTTTAAAACTTAGAACCTGAAGAATGTTTTTTTATGAAGAAGACATACATACCACAAACTTACCTTGAGTGAATGAATTACAAAAATGTCCATGTAAATCACTCGTTTCTGGTTGTATAATTTTGTAAATCACTTGGTATGTTTTATTTAATTTTTACTTCGAAAGAGGATTCAAGATAAATTGGGATGGCTATAAACAAATTCACATGTTGCACTTGCATGATGAAGGTGTTTTTTTGTTTGTAGAAAATAGGTTATCTGAAATTCTCTGTCAGGAAACATCATGTAAGCCAATCAATCAACAAGTTAGCACCAATAGTAGAAATGATGCCACCTAAATGGTTCAAACTAGCACAAGAGTCATGTATAATTTTTTCTCCCTCAAATCAAGTATTAAGTGGGATCTTGAACTGATTTCTTTATGTCTCACCAAATTTACTCCGAGGTAAAAAAAATCCTTTTTAACATAAATACAAAGAGCTCAGAATACACATGGATGGCCCTAATACAGTTTTGTTCTGTTGGGGTGTTTGCAGTAGTGTCATTTGATTTACATTAGCCATGTTAAGTATGTTCTGCCACTTCACTTTTCATTATGTCAGTTTTATAACATGGACCCATCTACAGTTAATCATCGATTTTGTGGAGCATAGATAATAGTGAAAAGAATATTGGCCTGAGCTGAATTCATTTGAACTGGAGTTGAAAGCATTCCCTGCTCCTTTCTCAAAGGATAGATATTTGTGCAGATTGCGCAATTAATGTAACAAACAGGAAAAGGGAAATGCTGTGAAATCCATGCTCTTCTGGCAGTGAGCATTATTAGCTTAGCTACATCCTGATTAGTCGCTATAACAATAAGATTAGAGGAAGAACAGAGACACAGGATTATCACCAACGTGAAGGCAAAGATAGCACACAAAAAACAAATCCAAAAGTTTTTTTAAGAAAAGAAGCTGACTGACATTGCTGTTCTATATCAGTTTATCACATGATTACATACCAGAAAACAGAAAGAAAAGTTAGCAAACAGGAAACTACTAGCGGCAAAGATGATGCAAGAAACAACACCGAAGTTTCCGAGAAGAAAAGCAACTACTAGTACCAAAGTAGTACTAGTATAGTGGCCATGGTAATACCGAAAAGCAAAAGAGACAGACATACTCGGAGACCAAGCAAAAAAAGCAAAAGCAAAAGAGAAGCAGACATGGATGGATGGATACGCAGGGTGATGAACTGATTATACTACAGAGCAGAGCACACGAAGAAGGAAGCTAATCATGGATGGATGGATTTCATGGCGGATAAACGAGAAAGATGACTGACTGGGGTCGGTGAGGGTGATGGTGGCGGTGCCGGCGAAGTCGCAGGCGCCGGGGGCGGCGCGGGCGCGCTGGAAGACGGAGTTGAAGGCGTAGGAGGCGTGGGCGGCGAGGGTGTTGGGGAGGTAGCAGAGGCCGCTGGCCTGGATCGGGGCGCAGTCGGCTCCCCCCGCGGGGCCGCACGCGTAGTCCAGAGCCGCCTGCACCGTCTTCTCCGGCGCCCCGCTCCTCGCGATGCACCACGCCGCGCCCGCCGGCCGCGCCGCCGCCAACAACGCCACCGCGCCGGCGACGGCGACCCACCACCACCACAGCGCCCGCCACCGCATGTGGAGGAATGAATAGCGAGCAAACAATGGTGGTCAAAGAAAGCAAAGAAAGGTGGTGGGAGCGAGCGAGCGAGAGAGGGGGGAAAGGAAAGCAAGCGGGAGGAGGAGAAGGGAATATTACGGGGTCGGCAAGGAAGGGAAGGGAGCGGGAAGAGGATCTCCCTTCTCCCTCTGTCTTCCCTTTCCTCTCTCTGCCTCTTTTCTTCTTGTTTCTGTTTTGCTTTTTTGCTATTTTTTGTTTTTTCTAAAATATAAATATATATATATATATATAATAAGGTTTTCAGAAAATACGCCATTTATAAGCTCGAGGAGTGACAAGTAGTTTGAGTAAGTTTTGGGTGGAACATATATATATATATATATATATATATATATATATATATATATATATATATATATATATATATATATATATATATATATATATATATATATATATATATATAGAACCTAAGAAAGTGTTGGAAAGTATAAAAGGTATTGAATATTCATTTATAACTTTTTGATTTCTATACTTGAGTTAGTACAAACATAATTATAGAACTCATATTTTAGAGGAGAATTCAGAAAAGATGAACTTATGGCACTAACTAATCCCTCTGTTCCAAGCAGATCAAACACAAGCGAGATTTAAAAACCCATGAATTTTTTTAGTTTTTGAACCTTTTATTTTTTATTTTTCCAAACAAACCCACCAAAATTTTATTTTCAAATATGGACATTTTGGCCACACCACCCCGCCTGGCATGGCAGGACAACATTGTCATGCCGGCTCATCCTGATGTGGCAGCATTACCAAAAGGTGTAGATTTTGAAAATACGTTCTTGAATAATTTATTTTTAAAATATAAATAAAAAGGATTAAAAAATTCAAAGCCCACAAGGGGCCATCAGTGGACATGGTTTTCAATTAAAGAGCTCTGCTAGGGAGGAGGAGAGACACCTCAGCAATGTCCCCAAGAGGAATCATAGTGCTCAAGACAGCGCCATTGCTGGCCTGGAAAACCACTGGACTATGATTTCGCCTAGAGTCTTCCTCTCCCATCGCCGTAGACCCCTCACTCAGTCTTCACCCTTTGCCCACTGCCAGCATGCAACCATGACATAACACACACTTCGATGGCTAGCCCTCGACAGCCTCCTCATGGGTCACCTCAGCATCATGCGCGACCCCTCTAGGACAACACCAGTATACCGGCTCATTTGCCAACTAGATCACGTTGTTTCCACTCTAGCTCAAGATTGGCATCTCCACCTCTGACCGCTTGAGCTACCCAACTATCGACCTTGCCTCCGCCCATCTGTCTTGTCCTAGACCATTGTCCTGTTAAGACTGGTCAGGGAGACACTAGATATGGCCAAGGAGGTGTCGCCTCTGCACATCGCTGGCACAGTGGCATCTATGTTGGCCAGACCTTGCTAGGCACTCCCGCTTAAGCCAGCTGCTTGAACCTACCATATATGTTCAGCTACTGTAGTCAGGATATCATCCGTCGACACCACCTCTGACTGCCCGTGCCACCAAAACAATGAGCTTGCTCCCATATCAGTGCCCCACACATCTGGCTAGGGATGCCAAATCTGGTCGGGGAGACGTGGGATCTGATAGAGGGGGCACCCTAAACCTGTCGTTGTCTTGGGGAGCATGGCCTCCCGGAGCTTAGAGAGAGAAATTGAAGGAGGGCGAAAAATAGGGATGAATTGTCATCATGAACCCATAGAAACTTTGATGCATCTCTTCTTTCAATGCCTTTTCTCAGTCGATTGTTGGAGCAGATTGGGTATAGTATGGAATACCTCCATTGCTCTTCAGAACATGATGCTGGAAGCCAGAGCCATTTATAACGGAGGATGTTTTATGGAGAAATTTTTTATAGGTACATGGAATATTTGGAAGGAAAGAAATGGTTTTATTTTTATCATAAACCTCCTTCATCTTCATGGAGGCAACTCCTTAAGGCAGACCTCATTCTCCTCTTGTTTAGGCTAAATGAAAGAGATAAGGATGTAGTTAAAGATTGGATTCTCTTGTGTTATAATCCTTTGTTACCTTTTTCAGTTCTTGATAAAATCTCTCTCACAGTGAGGGCCTCTCCTATTGTGTTCCTGTCAAAAAAAAAAGAGGGATGAATGACTGCCATCCTTGCAGCCATATGGATGTTCGTTGGAGGAGGAAGGCGGGTTGAGGAAGGAGCATGTCTCTTTGGCGCCTGTGTCCCCCCTCACGGGAGCGACACGAGGGCATTTACGTTGTGACTTACATAAATAGTTTCAATCTCGTGTTGAGTTTTTTTTTATTATACTAGCAAAATACCCATACTTTGCTATGGGCATAAGAAAAAAATTATAATATATCATAGCAAAATATATATTTTTATCAAATATCTTAGTGTCGTTTGTTTGCTTATTTGATTATATGTTATTCACTTATTTGATGGTGGCGCTAATACACACGTAGCGTTTGGTATAGTAATTCGAGTGCCCTACAGCGTTCCCCTTTCTTTCGGTTTTTTGTTTTTTCCCTAATCCCCATTCCATCTTTCCTTTTCTTTAATCTCCCATTCCTTTTTTTTAATTTTCTCTTTGTTTTCTTTGCTCACATTTCTTTTTCCTGGCATTTCTGGTTTGGTGCACCCCTCTAACGATAAAAAAAAGTTTACCAACTTCTCACAGTCACATCTCATATCCACGAGCAAAAAATTTACCATCCTTCTCTAACACAAAAGTAAAAAATTACATCCACGAGTAAAAAATTTACCACCCTCTTATACACAACTAGAGAATTTACTACCACTTCTTCCCAAAGCGACTACAAATCGGGCGCCCCGATCTTTTGGAGAAAAATCGGGCACCTCTCTATCTACGTGATGAACCACTAATTGCCTATCTGACATATACTGCATGCTTTGCCTACCTGACACCAGCATGCTATTTTCTCTTCTATTCTTTTTTCTTCACGTCTTTCTCTCTTGCATGCGTGTCTTCTAGTAACATTTTTCAACCTTCAAAATAACTTTTCTCGTAAACTAATTATCTGATCTATGATCTAATTGCACCTTTATATTCATTGCAATTAAAATTTTAAAACAAGACTACACGTGACTATATTTGTGACTAAAAATGTATGTACAATTATATTTCTAATTGAAACATTTTTATATTATACGTGAAACATAAAATTGTAAATGATGAAATGTTACTAAATATTTACTGAAACATTACGTACAACATTTGCGAACTAGTGAAACATCAAAAAAAAACTTATTGAAACATTCAAACAACACTATGTGCAACATTTAAAAATTATTCATTGTAACATGAAAACTTGAAATATGCAACATAGTCGAATTCTAGTTGAAACATTTACTTCTTGCAAATGAAACATCGAGTTTTAATAGTGTGAAACATTTGCTTTATTTTTATCGGAATATAATCATGTGATATCTTGTTGTGAAAATTTAATTGCAATAAATATAACATTGTAATTGAATCATAAACTGGATAATTGAATCATGAGAAAGGGTTATTTAAAGTTTACAAAACCATTATATATGTTGGGGAGATGAGAAAGAATAGAAAAAATCCATGCATGGAGAGGAGAGAAGCTCTGCACTAGTGCATGCATGCATGTATAGTATGGTAGAGTTAATAGCTGGGCATGCGGAGATGTAGCGTGAGGACCGCCCGATATTTTAGTCCGGTTTGGACGCCCGTTCGGGAGTATTCCTGGCTTCTTCCTTTTTGCTGTACACCGAGTAAAAAAATTATGATTGCCAAACAAGTATAAATACGTGATGCTATTGCTACGTTTTGTTGTAAGCTATTTACTCATTTTTGCTTTGTCTCTACAATATTTGCATTAGTAATTTATTTATCACACTTGGATTGTCATGACAAAACATTGCAGTAAAAAATTTCCACCTTCACAAATTATGGATAGTAATTTATTTACTCTGGTTACGTTGAATGAGGCACAGTACACCTCATCGTAAACAAATTACAAACACATCAAAAAGAAAGAGTCCGCGGCACCGTGCCGGACGCGACAATGTCGTGAGGCGGATTGATCTTGCCAGGCGGTGGAGGGGATAACGAGCTGTCCTCCAGCGCCATGGAAGCCCTCCGGCTGCTCCATCCCCATCATACGACGGTGCCAGCTCCCTCCCCTCCCTCCCCCCTCCCCCCTGGGCTCACCGGAGAAGCAGAGAGGACAGCGACAAGCAACGGCGAAGATGGTCCCATCGTGCGCATCCCCTACTGAACGATGAGCAGAGAGGACAACGACGAGCAACTGTCGACCTGGACAGCGGAGGCTGGATTGGATGGCTACAGACCTCGTGCGCCACCCTCCCTGTAGCATGCTGCCTTGCCCACCAGCCATTGACACCCTGCATGCTGCAGCACACCGCCCTCCTCACAATATTCAGATCAAGTGGCTGGGCTGCGAAGATACCATGCAGGTGAGTGGCATGAAGGCGCCAGGCAGAGTAGGCTACGGGTATGGCTGGATGGTGGCATGGAAAAGGCCAGATCCGTGCCCTCCGTTGCCGTCCCTGTCTTCTTTGTTAGCGATGGCCTCCTCCTTCACGTTGGTAGGGGGGTGGGGAGGAGCCAGAGCCCTCGATGACAATGGCCGGTTGGGGGGCAAAGGGGATGGGGTGGAGCAGATGGATAGCTTGATCCTCCCTGAGGTCGCTCCTCTGAACCCTCACCAGATACACTGCAGAAGTCGGGGACGACCACAACAGGGAGTTGGAGCCGGCGATGGCCACGGTGTGGATCCTGTCAACTCGCCACCCGCTGCTCATCGAATTATTATTATTATTTGAACTTTTCTAATTTTTTATGTTAAAAATAAACCCTTCCAAAACTTATTTCCAAATCCTAAACCTTTTTATCATGCTAGCCTGCATAGCGTGGTAAAACAACACTGTCATATCACCTGCAGTTAGCGTGACAGTTTTGTCCTGACAGCCAGACTGACATGGCAAATAATGTTGCCACGCCCATTTAAACCAGCGTGGCAGTGTTATTTTATTATGCCAGCCTGATTGACGTGGCCAAACGGTTTAGATCTTGAAAATAAATTTTGAAAAGATTTGTTTTTAAAATTAAAAAAATAGAAAAGTTCAAAAAATAAAAAAAGTCATACTCGTGGTTGTTCAACGCACCGCACAAGGGCCCGTCTTCATCGCCTGGGCCTCCTTCTCCCATGCTAGATCCAGAGATTAGTGGATCCGTGGCTGGAGGAGCATGCCCTCGTCCCTGACCTCCACCGTCTATGGTGCAGATCCGTAGTCAACGACCTCATCTCGGCCTTCACATCGGACTGCACTCGCGCTAGAACTGATGGTTCATGCACGATCTGGAGCGCACCACCTGGTGAGATCCACCGCCAGCCACGTAGATCCGGTGGCAACAACCTCGACCCGATCTTAGGCAGAGATAGGCGATGGTGAGGTGGCCGGCGAACACTGTATTGCACCAAAGCCTCAGCCTCCTCCCCATCCATCCCCGACCCCATCTTTTTCGTTGTTGGGAGGAGGGGCTCGTTCCGTTAGCACCGCTAAGAAGAGGAGGGCTTGGTCAGCCAGCCATTGGGAGGATGAGCGCTATTGCCGCCGTTCACCGGGAGGAACTGTCATAATCTCGTAGAAACTCTCATAGTCACGGGCTAGATCCGAAAAATAAAGAAGGAAAGAGATGGGTGGTTATGGTATATGAATAAATGGGTGGGGATGTTTCTCACGGTAAATGGGTGGGATGTTTTTCACAGTAAAAAGATTACCAGTTCGGAAGCAACGTGGGTGAGGCACTAGGAATGGTGAGAGCGATGTCAGGCGTGCTGTTGTCTAAATCGAGTGCTATGCTCCCAGTAGTAGTTCTACTTATTTAAATCAAATGCATGTTGGATTATTTTACAATATTAGAAAATATAAAGAGCAATTTATAAAAATACAAAAGTAATAGCGGGACGACATACAGATTCAATGGCACCATCAAAACCATGAGAGGCTTTTAAAAAAGTATAGACTATGATTTTCGGAATTAATTGGTTTTTAAACCGAAATGACACACATATATAAGCCGTAGCTCCACGCCACCACCACTACTACAGAGAACATTTTTCTGTACGGGGGGCTTTATCTTCGCATGCGGGCGACCTGTGGGCGCGCCTGCAAAAATCGCCCCCCTGAGGGCAGGTTAATCAGCCGCATGCGAAGATTCATTATCGCATGCGGCTGCTTAAGACGACCGCATGCGATAATAGGCCTATTATTGCATGCGGCCGTCTTAAGCAGCCGTATGCGATAATGCATGCGGCTGCTTAAGACGGCCGCATACGATAATAGGCCTATTATCGCATGCGGTAGTCTTAAGCAGCCGCATGCGATAATGAATCTTCGCATGCGGCTGTCTTAACGGACCGCATGCGATAATGAATCTTCGCATGCGGCTGTCTTAACGGACCGCATGCATCATATATCTTGCAGCTAGCCCGAACTTCACCATTTCAAACCGAGCTCTTCTCTCTCTTATGCATGCAACAAATAGGGGGGGAGGTTTTCAACTCGAAATCTTTGCTTAAAGTTTATATGAAAGGTAAAGAACTCTCTCTCCTCCTTCATTTGGCTCCATTTTTATTAAATTTCGTTGGTGGAAATTATAGTTTTTTAAAAATTTTGATAAGGTTTGTTTTAGCTAGTTTTTGCAAAATCTAGCTTCAAAATATATGTTTTGATGTGTAAATTTTGGATGTAAACACTTATACATACTAGTTACTTGTATTGTTGTATTTTTCTGATGGATATATATATGTATTTACACGTCTTTATAAAATACCTACGGTCTATTATTTGTGTCTGTAATTTTATTGTCTTTATATATAGATGGATCGGTCATCATGGATGTATGAGATGCGGATAACTCAGCCAATATTTATGAAGGAAGCATCTAAATTTATTGATCAGGCTAAGGCGCATGCTTTGAGGGAGAATATGGCAAAAAATTTTTGTCCGTGTCGTCATTGCAAGAATCAGAAATTGCTGGTAGATCATGGTGAAATTTTGGGACACATAATGCAACATGGATTCACCGCCAATTATAAGGTTTGGACCTATCACGGGGAAATCGCCGATCCCCAAGATGACGATAAAGAGTTAAGTCTGGAGATGAATGAGGCAGAGAATTTTGTAATCGAAGACATGTCCCGTGAAAGGTTAAATGTAGACGTGTCCACAGATAGTGATGATTTTGAGGGCGGTTTTGATATAGAAGATATGCTACGCCATTGTTGACGTCGAATTCGTACCGCCGATGAGGATCCGACGCGCGGACACACGAAGGCCTGGGAGATCTGCTTAGCTCCAGTGCAGGTCCTAAAATTGATGAAGCGCGGGCGTGCCAGTCAGTTTGATCCTGCCACTGACAAGATATGCGAAACAGCAGAATAAAAGGTCTATCGGCCGATAGGCCGATAGGGCGAAAGCAACCAATCGGCCGATGAGCCGATGGCACAGTTCCGGCCGATGCCGATGCCAGCCGATGCAGTGTTAGGATTTGATCCATCGGCTGCACACTGAGCAAACATGTAGACGATCGGCCAATGCTAACATGATGATATAGCAATATAACATAATCCAAGTATATGATAAAATAAACATTGATCTGAAGATTAAATCATACATCGGCCAGAGGTCCGATGGCATAAATTCTTAATAAGTAAATAAACGATAAATACTCTGTTGTCATCGGCCAGATCCAATCTATATGTAAAACTCTTGGGCCGATGCAACGTCCAGATAACTTACCGGCTGAAACCCCGATGAAACCCTTATTGGCAGCCAACAAGCAGGCTAGAGATTACGGTTCTAATCACGACTTAGTAGGTCAAACGAACTGATGCAGCACTAAGTATGAAAAGAAACGCAAGATCTAGACAATCAAGCCCTTGACTGATTTTCGGGGTGGTGGATACCTTAGCCAATCTAATCTTGCAAAGCGATTTAGTCGATACCGGCATAAACCCTAAAGCGAATCTCGGCCGATAAGACTAAATCGATAAGCCAAACCAGATTGACTAAGATATATGATAGTAGGTGCTTACGTTGACGAGATCAGAACGTCGAAACCCTAGCCCCGACAGCGCAGGCAGCCATAACGAGACTTACCCCTCGCGAGAAGGGCATGAACTCGCCGAAGAAGACGAAAGTAAAAGATTGGCGATGCGCCGAAGTTGTATTGATCGTGTGATGATAATTACATGAACTACGGGCTTACATATTTATACCCATAGGCTAACAAAAATCCTAACAGAATACAACTCAAACTTTCCTAAAGATAAAAGGAAAAAGATAAAGTCCTTGCCGGACACTAACACACTTTCCTAAAGATAAAACAGAAAACTAACAAACTCTTCCTAATTAAGAGATACAAGCCGCATCCTCCTCAAACTCGGTCTTCTCTGGATAAGATCTTCCCGAATCTAACAAGAATCCGACTGCTATTGGTGGTTGGTTTGAGATAACCCCCATCGGCCGATGTAGAACTCTAGACCGATACTAGCTTTGAGCCGATATAGATCCTGGGCCGATGAGGACTTCGGGGCTTACCAAATTCTGGTGTTAACACATGCCCCCCAGTTTTGGAGTATGAGAAGTCATGCTTCAAAATTACCCTTGCCTTGATCGCCCCAAAACTGATTCTTCTCTTCTTCTTGACATCGGCTCTCGTAAGCCGATACCTTCTGTATTAGATGAGCCAGGCTGTCAAACTCATGGAAAAAGAATCTATCTTTTATAGGCGCTGACAACCCTTGGAACGCAAGATCTGCTAGTTGTTCATCAGTTAGGCTCAAGCTATAACATCGGTTGCGGACATCACGAAATCTTTGAATATACTCCACAGCCGATTCCCCTTCTTGCTGTTTGACTAAAATCAAATCTGAAAACTCTAACTCAATGTCCCCAGCAAAGAAGTACTGATGAAATTGCTTCTCAAGATCAGCCCAACCTCTGATCGAGTTTGGCGGCAATGACGAAAACCATTTGAAGGCCGATCCAGTCAAAGACAACGGAAATAATCTAACTTTCAGAGCCTCTTCAGCCGACGCCTCCCCACATTGAGCTAAGAACCGGCTGATATGTTCTCTTGTAGATATATCATCTTGCCCTGAAAACTTGGAGAAGTCTGGAACTTTGTATCGGCCTGGAAAAGGAACTCTGTCGAACCAATCAGGATATGGCGGCCGATACACAGAAATCTGATCCTTAGGTTTAATCCCAAACTGCTCCTCCGTTACCTTTGCAATCATATCGGCCCAATCTTCTTTAGACTGATATCTTTGAATTTCTCCTGGCCGATATTGTTGTTGTAACCCACCATACTGATATGCTTGCCCCCCGAGCCAATATTGTTGTTGCCGATGTTGAAATTGTTCGTCAATTTGCCCCCCAGTCTGACCTCTTAATGCAATAACTCTGGGAACTATCTTCTCGATCAAACCATGTAATGTACTCACCAAAACTCCAGATCGAGCAAACACAGTGCGACGAACAATTTCATCAACTGTCTTTTGAAGTGTCTCATCATCCATCAGCTCTTCTTCTTCCTCTACCG